>JACAFZ010003333.1:0-10000 GCA_015252675.1 Dictyostelium gargantuum | reverse complement strand
AATTAAATGGAAATGTTATTGATTTTGCAAGAGGTGATCCAATTTTAATTATTAAACAACCAACAACAACACCACCATCACCATCACCATCACCATCACTACAACAACATGATCAAAATTATAAAAAACAACATCAACCACAGCCAATATTTATACAAAGAAATATTGGTTTAGAAATTATAAAATATCTAAAAATTGTTAAACCAGATTTAAAATTTTCACAAGATGCAATTGATTATAGTTGTGTTAGTGGTAATGTTGAAATGGTTAAATGGTTTTATAAAGAGTTTAATCTAAATGTTACATCCCAAGGTATTCAAGGTGCAATAATTGGCAATCATATGAATCTTTTAAAATTTTTAATATCAAATGATAAAAAAATAATTGAAAATTACTATAGTGTCGATGATGGCAATCATTCTAGTATCAATACTAATAAATCATTATCCTATGGTATGGATGAAGCAATCAAAAAAGGAAGTATAGAGTCTGTTAAATTTATTTATTTCAATTTAAAAAATGTGAAGTGGTCAATGAAAGGAATAAGAAACGCTGCAAAATATAATCATTTAGAAATTTTAAAGTTTATTTTCTCCATTGAATCTGATATTCAAGCAAATGGTGGTGGTAAATCAGTAATTGCCGATCGAGAGAAATGGAATGATAATTGTTCCATTTTAAATTCAGCATTTAGTGGTGGTGATTTAAATACTATTGAATATTTATATGGACTTGGATTCAATTGTTCAACCAAAGCAACATTGAATGCAACTAAAGGCAATCATGATTTAATGGTTTTAAAATTTATTTTTGAAAATTTTCAAAGAATTGGTTTTTCAAATATTGCCTTTAAAAATGCAATAAACAATGTAAATTTAGAGGTATTCCAATATTTAATCAATAAAAGATCAAATCATTTAAATGGTATAAACAATGTACCAACCGTATTGGGTAGCAATTCACAAACAACCAATCAATCACCTTTATTTGATAATGTAAATGTAAATTATATCATTAATCAATGTATATTGAAAAATGATTTTAATCTATTTAAAATTGCAATAAATTCATTTACTGCAGATAGATCACCAATTAAAAAAGAATACCTATTATCAACGGCAGTATCTTGTTGTAATTTAGAAATCATTGATTATCTATTAAATAATTTAACTGGTTTTAAAATTACACCATCAATAATTTTAATGTCTGGTAATAAAATTGTTGCAAAATACCTGTATGATAAAATATCAACAACCACAACCACCACACAACCAACAATTAAACTATCATTTGAAAATAATTTAACATTAAATAATTTTAATTTAATTAAATTTCATTTTCAAAATAATATCAATAACAATAGTTGGTCATATATTAACGAAAATGAAATTATTAAATTTGCATCAATACCAAATAATATTAAAGTTTTAAAATTTTTAAAAAATATAAATGATTTATATCATAAAAAAGTTTATGGTGATAAATATTTATTTCCAATCAATGTACTTAGAGAGGCATGTTTATCGAATTCAATTGAAAATGTAATTTATATAAATGAAAATTTAGATACCAAAACAGCAAATGGATATCCAGTTATAAATAGTTCAATTAATAATTTAGAGATTATAAAATATTTACATTTTAATAATGGTTTAAAATATAATTGGTGTACCACTTATGCAATTGATCAAGCATGTCAATTAAATAATTTTATGACTGTTTTATTTTTATTAAAAAATAGAAATGAAGGATTTACAAAAAATGCATATTCATCCACATCAACATCACTGTCAATTTTAAATTTATTAAATTTAAATTTACATTTACTTAAACAAAATTAATAAATAAACCCTAAAATACGTATGGTTTTTTTTTTTTAAAAATTTTTTTTTTTTTTTTTTTTTAAATAAAAAAAAAAAAAAAAAAAAAAAAAAATAAAAAAAATAAAATAAAAAAAAAAATGAAAATAAATATTTTAATATTTGTTTTATTTTCGATTTTAGCTGTAAATATAAGAGGTGAGGATTATCAATATGCTCAATGTGTATTTCCATCAGGAAGTAATGCTCAAGGTTCAATTAAATTGATTGCCCAAAATGTAAGTGGATTGAATAGTTTTAAGAAAAAAATAAAATAAAAGTTATACTAATGTATTATTATTATTAGGGTAAAATGAACTTGATTTTTGCTCTTAGTAATGTTACACCAAATAATGGTAATTTTGCATTATCCATTATGAAATATGGTTTCAATCCAACAAGTAGTAAAGATTTAGGTGGTGTTTTTGATAACAAAGAAAATACTGCAGCCGGTTGTCCATCAAGTGACAGTGCTGCAGTATTCCGTGTTGGTGATTTGGGTAACATTCAAGTGGTTGATGGTGAATATTCAGATTCAATAACCGGTTTAACTAAACCATCTTTGCTTTTTGATTCAGATGCCAATGTTGTTGGTCGTTCTATTGTAATTCAAAGTGGATCATATAATTGTGCCACCCCAACCTCAAATTTAGGAGCAATTGTCGCCTCATGTGTTATTGGTATTGGAAATCCAAAAAATGCACCAACTGGCGAGGGTATTAATGTTGGTACAGGAAATGAAAACACTGCCAGCGGATACAATGATACTGATGTTAGTTTATACGATACTATGGTTGTATTAAGAACTACTTCCATTTTTGAAGATGGAAATATCAATGGTCAAGTATCATTGGCAGTTGATCAATCAAACAACAACACTTTTGAAATAGCAGCCATTGTAAATGGTTTAAATAAAGATTCTCACGGTTTCCACATTCACCAATATGGCGATTTATCTGTATCAGATGGTTCAACTATAGGTGCTCATTGGGGATTATCTACTCAATCACATGCATTACCAGAAGCTGCCAACAGACATTATGGTGATTTAGGTAATGTATGTATCTACAATGATGATTTTACTACTGCCTATTACAAATTCTCCACAACTTATTTCCAACTTGGTGGTTTAATTGGTAGAGGTTTTGCTATCCATAGAACTAGAGATAATGGCGTAGATGTTGGGGGTGATAAAGTTGCACAAGGTGTTGTCGCATTAATCCCAAAAGGTTCATCAACAGTTTTAGTTCCATCCAATTGGGAGTACGATGTTATTTGTCCATCAGGTCCATACGCAGGTAGTTCATCCACCTCCACCGCAACTACATCCGCATCATCATCCGCCACCACTACAGGTTCAGAAAGTGCTACCACCACTACTACCTCTACAACTGGTGAACCAGGTACATCATCATTCTTAACACCATTCATTTCATTAATTGCATTTACAATCATTTCAACCATTGTATTTATTTTTTAAATAAAAAAAAAAAAAAAAAAAAAGCATTTTTTAAAGAATGCATTATTTATTAACACAAACAATAAGTTTTTACCAAAAGGAGAACCCATAATCAGGATATTATAAGTATATTCATTAATTTAAATTTTTTAATTCAATTATAAAATTAAATAATTTTATTATTTTAAAATTTAAACAATATTTTTTTTTATTGTTTTTTTATTGTTTTTTTTAATGTTTTTTTTTCCAAACAAAAAAATAGTATTTTATTTTTTATCATATAACCAATTTTTTTTTTTTTTTCTAACCTATAAAACACACCCACAACTTGTGTTTTGGTAATGTGAATAAAAACAATGAAAATTTTCAATACACGTTAAACAAGCTAAATTATTATTATTCAATAGTGCTAATAAAATAATTTTAAAAATAATTATTTTTTGCTAGCAAAAAAAAAATAAAAAATAATTTATTAAAATTTTTACACTAAAAAAATTAACGAATTACCCTCGCGTTGGATAAAAATCATATATGATTTTTGTTTATAAATTATAAATAGTTAATTGATCACTTTATATAAAAAATGGATTGCAATGATGAAAATAAATTAGAAACAAGCTTTAAAAATGGGAGAGATAAACCAATAATAGTTAGTAATGAATCATTAGAATCAGCAATACAAATTGTATCATCAATTCAATCACCACTTAAATCAAAAAGAGGAAGAGATAATGGAGAAGATAATAATAACGATAATGAACAACAACAAAAAATAACATTTGAAAATTTTAAAATTAATAAATATGATAATAAAGAAAATACTAGTTTTAAAACAGCATCCAATTTACCAATTAGAGTTTCAAAAGAAGCATTCAATTCAGAGAAATCAAAAATTGATTTAGAATTACAAAAAGAAATTGATTTAAAACAATATGAAGCCGATATTTCACTTTTAGAACAACCATTAGTTAAAAAAGATGACAATTAATATAATAAATCAATCAATCTTTATAAACAACTGTACAATAAAAACACAAAAAAAAATAAATAGCATAAATCAATAACAGTATATCATTTTTGTTTATTATTATCATTATCATTATCATTATAATCATAATAATGTAGAATTATAAATACAATTGTTTTTATTTTATTTTATATTTAAACTTTTAAAAATTATATAAAATAATAGTGCTAAAAATGATAAAGAAGAAATTATAATTCCTTTATGATTTGAATATTGTATTTGTTTAAAAATTGAAGAATCTGAAATGATGAAAATTGATAATTGTAATAAATTTATCAAATTATTTGATTTATAAAAATGTTGATTATAATTTCCTTTATTGAATGGGTTGAGTAAAAAGTGTAAACAACTGTAAACAATTTGTATAGATGTTATAATCCCCATATAATTAATTGGATTGAATATCATTGTTAATGAAAATACAATAAATAGGGTTGATTTTATCATTTCTACTAAATACCATAATTTAAAATTAATTTTATAAATACCATTTCCACCCACTTTCTTTCTACCGCTATTATCGTCTATTTCACCAACTAATATTGGTAATGATAAAAAATAATTTGTTATATTTATTACCAAATTACCATTTTTGTTATATTTTGACGAGTTTGAAGATTTTGAAGATTTTGTTATTATTAAAATAATTCTTGACACAATTAAAATTATTAAAAAAATTATACAAATGATAATAATTGAAAATATATATAAAAATTTTGACAATGTTGATTTATATACAATTATACTAAAATCCACCATTAAATAACTAAAATATTCATGAAATTCTTTATAGCTAACTAAAATTGATATAGAGTTAAACATTATTGGAATAAATAAAATTTGTAACATTGACCAATAAAATTGAATTCTTTTTCTTTTTTCTATAGTTGTACCACTAATATTCAAATTTCTTTTTGAGTTTAATAATAATTGTTTGGTATAATTTGGTTTGTTTAAAATTTTTGAATAATAATAAATCATTGGTTTTAATACTATATTTTCTTTAAAATATTTGATAGACGAAAGCATTGAAATAATTAAAGTCAATAAAATTATAATTGAATATGATACCAAAACTTTACCATTATAATCCAATGATTTGAAAAGACAAAAACTATCCAAAACATCAATTGATAGCCTAAATAGAGGTAAAAAATAAATGCCACTATATGAAAAATAAACCACTGAATTATTTTGAAGGAATAGAATGATTGAGTTATCGAATAGGGATTCTTCGATTGCCGATGAAATTAAAGATGGTGATGTATAGCAGTGTTGTTGAGCAATAACGATTGACGATAAAACAAAACAGAGTACAAAGAAAATTAAAATTAGAATTGGAATTAATAGTTTTGGTTTAAATTGGTTACAACACCTAATTCCATTTTTTGCTTTTACCAAACTACCACTATCATCAACACAAGTAAAGCATAGATCACCTGTATAGTATTTGGATGGACAACTATTGTTTTGATAACACATATCAATGGGACATGAAAAAGCATGGCTAGTATAATTTAATAAAAAATAGCCGTCATGAGCATATACATTTGATTCAAAACAAGTTTGAATTTCTTCATTGCATTTGATACAAGGATGTCCATTAAAAATTGCTTGATTGGGTGTTGTTGTAGATCCAATTGGGCAATAGAAACATTTATCGTTGTCAATGTATTTATAGGATGAACAACCAATAACATTAATCGAAAATGAATCTAAATTTATAAAATCATCGGAGCTGATTTTATAGGATAAACTATTTCCTGAAGTGTAATTAAAACTAAATACAAATGAACATGTGCCATCAATTGCCCGGCATGAAACAATTTCCAAAAAACCAGATGAAGCTATACGAAAATTATATAGACCAGATAATTGTTTTGCTGTAATATTAAAATAATCAATAAATGAAATTTCAATTGTTGTTGGTTCAGTACAATAAACACTTGTATCCCCGATTGAAATTATAGATTTTAATGCTATTAGTATGGGGGGATTGAATAGTGTGGTTAGTTATTATGACCAATTTTGATAGTTGTAATACCAATCAAAATATACATACAGGAAGAAAAGTCATTTTCTCCATAAAAATATTGATTTTTAAAAAATGAATTTTCCAAATAAATGGTAGAAAGATTTACTTTAAAGGGATAGTTTGATGAATAAATTGCACCGCCGCCCCACTCTCCCCAATTCCATGAAAATGAATTATTTGTAAAGTTTGAAATGCTTGGCACATTATGGAATTCAGTTGCTAAAAAAAATACACCTCCCGTTATTGATGCAGAATTAAAGTTGAATATTGAATTTGAAATGGATAGATTAGTGGGCGGGCTTGACCAACCAAAAAGTGGTGTATCTGTACATAAATATTCTTTGTTTACGAAGTTTGCAACAGCTCCTTCAATAAATGAATTATTTGACATTTCGCATGAATCAATGGTTAAAAAAGCATTATAACTAGAAATTAAACAAGAAGTATCATCATCATTTGAATAAGTGGTTGCAATATTAGAATTGATTGTGGTTTTGAAAAAATACAAGGAACCACAAAAACTCTCAATAATTGTAGAGGGATTTTTTTGAATACGGTTTTCACTTAGATCACCAAATTGGAATAATAGTTTTGAACCTTGTAAAGAAAATAAATTTGATAATAATATATTTCCACGAATATTAAAACCATTAAAATATACTTCACTTTGTTTGACTATAATTAAGTTTGGTGGTTTTTCTGTGTTCAAAGGATGTGGTATTGGAAATGGCCACCCAAAAATACTTGAATCTGTAACTGTATTATCGGAAAAGGTGAAATCATTAAATTCTGTAGTTCCGCCTAATATATAAATCAAATATTGTGTAAAGTAGCTATTATTTATTGTGATACCATTTAAAATTGAATCTGTTGATACCAAACACATTAAATAATCTACAGGAAGTTGAATTTTATCCATATGGAAATCGGTTATAAGTAATTGGCAACAATAACTGGTATAGAATGAGCCTGCATTAATACCATAGGTAATATGCTCCAAATTTACACTTGATGAATTGCTTTTGATTAAATAAGCAAACGAATTACCCGAAAAATTACAACCAAAAATATTTAAATTTATTTTATTTGAGAATATCATAGTACCATTTGACCAATTATAAATTAAGTCATAGGGGTTATCATCATCGTCATGGTAAAAGGTTTCTATAATATTATGATTGTTACTAGTACTATAATTTTCATCACCAACTCCACCATCACCACCTATATAGATATTATCAATAAATGATGAATTTGAAATGGTAGTTTGCAAATTAGATGATGTCCAACACTTTTCAGTACCATCACCAATAGTAGTGAATGAATAATCATCATCGAGATGTGAAGTAAATGAAAAATAAAATAATTCAATCTGGGTATAACATTTTTGAACATTTAAATGATTGAAATCGGACCAACAATCATCAGCATAAATGATTGATATACCAAATGATGATTGGGTAATACTTGTAGAATGGAGAGTGATATTTGAAAAAGAGGCACCAATTAATGAGCTGTGTGAAGAATATTTGGTAAAATTACAATTGTTTATTACCAAAGTTGATTGAGTAACAATTATAAATGAACGATAATTTGATTGTCCTCCAACAAAATTTGTATCACTAATAGTAATGGTCGACCGTTGTAAAGAACCAGTTTCTAAAAAAATAAATTGACAATTGGTTAAAGTAGAGTTGGTTATTGTTAAGGTCGAACCACCATTCCCAGATAATTTTAAAAAACTACTCAGCCCACTCGTATAAAAATTTGAATCAGATGCACGAATATTGGCTGAGTTTATAAAAACATCACTTTCTATAATGGTAAAAAAATCATTTGAAAAGGTGGTTGCAACATTTAAATTATCCAATTTAACTGATGCATTTATAAATAAACTATTGCCAAAACAATTTAAATCAATATTGTGTAAATTCACAGGGGTTCGAGAAGAGTGGCTACCTGAAAAAAAGCTACCTGAAAAAAGGATAAATGATGGGGAACTACCAGAAACTGTATAATGGTTGCAAAATGATTTTATATTTGATACATTAAGTTGGTAGGTGGGTCCATGTAATATAAGGAAAATGAACATTTCATTATCTATAAGTGTAATATCGTTGAATACATATGGGATGTCACTACTACTTAAACCAAAGAATTGAGAATCTTTACAATTTTTAAACGTTACTTTTTCAAAATGAATATTTGTATTTTTTATAAAACTAAATATGTTTTCAAAATATTCAAATCCTGATATGATAACATCGTAAACTCTAACAGTTGATCCTGAACGAAGAGTATTTACAAAATAAAAATGAGAACCAGTTAAACCAGTTTTGGAATCAAATGTGGAGTTTGTCAATTCAAGAGTTGTGTTGGTTGTTAAACTAAATATACCAAAATATGATATAATATTTCTTGTCTTGTAGAATCTTGAGTTTAAAATTTTCAAAATAGCTCCATTTCCATTAATATCAAACGTTGTATCTATTAATGTTGAATTATTAAATAAAATTGTACTACTACTACTACTACTACTACTAATACTAATACTACCATCGACAACACCGATACCAATACTATCTAAAAAAATACAATTATCATTTAGTTTTAATCTTGATTGATTAATAAATGAAACATTTGAGGCTAAAATTAAAAAATTATAACTTGAATCTTCTATATTATAATTATATTCCACATTATTAAATAATACTGTACTATTTGTAATGGACAACCCTTCACCCAATATTTTATCATTATAATCAGCTCTTTTAACATCAAATATAATATTATTTAAATTTATTGTTGAATTTATTATTTTTAAATCAATATATTTTATATTAACTATTTTTAAATCAATATTATTATTTTTATCACTATATGGTAAGATTGATATATTATTTAAATTATTTATTTGTAATACACAGGTATCTTTTGTATTGTTATATTGACCATATGCTATATAAACTTTTATTATAGTTGTTGGGGATATTGAATTAATTTCATTTAATTTGCACAAACTTTGATAAGGATTTATAATTGTTCCATTACCATTGATATCACTACCAATATTTATATTTATATATATATCATTGTTTGATGAAGTGGATGATAATAATAATAATGGTGCATTTATTTTGGTAGGAATAGTTGTATTTGAAACTACAACAACTACTACTAGTATTATATAAAATATTATATTTATAAAAATAGAAAATTTAAACATAAATTATTTGATATAAATGATGATCATTTATTTATTTTTATTTTATTGTTAATTTGATTGTTATTATTATTATTATTATTATTATTATTATTATTATTATTATTATTATTATTATTATTATTATTATTATTATTATTAATAAACATGTGAGAAAAATTAATTTTTGGTTAATAAAAAGTTGAAAGATTTTTTTTTTTTTTTTTTTAAAAAAAATTATTGGTTTTAAAAAAAAAAAAATTTTTTTTTTTTATATGTTTTTTTTTAAAAATTAAACTGAAAAGGATATTATATTAAATATATGATATATTTAAAACCATTTATTTTTTTTTTTTTTTTTTTTATTTGAATTTTTTTTTTTATGTGTGTTTTTTAATTTTTTTTTTTTTTTTTTTTT
>JACAFZ010003222.1:0-14201 GCA_015252675.1 Dictyostelium gargantuum | reverse complement strand
AATAATAATAATAATAATAATAATAATAATAATAATAATAATAATAATAATAATAATAATAATAATAATAATAATAATAATAATAATAACAATAATAATGTAAAAAAATGACTAAAGATGAATATTTTTATGATTGTATTGGTGAGTTTTTAGAAACATCATTTCATTGTATATTATATGTTAGAGGTGTTTATCCAACATGTTTATTTAGTAAATCAATTAAATATGATATACCAGTACCAATATCAAGATCAGAGATATTATCAAGATATATTTCAAATTCAATAGATAGTTTAAAACCACATTTTTTCAAAGATACAATAGAAAAAGTATCATTAACAATATTAAATAAAAATGATAAACCAATAGAAAAATTCATTTTTGAAATTTCATCACCACAAAAACCAATTCAATTTTTAAATGAAATTGAAAAAAAAGTTAATAAAGATGATGATGATGATGATGATACTACAAATTATTATTTTAATATTCAAAAAAGATTAAAAATTTCAATTGCAACAGCAACAGCAACAACAACAACCATAAATAATAATAATATACCAAATTTATCTCAATTAGAAGCAAGTTTTAAAGCATATATAATTAAAATATTAATGACAACTGATTCATTCTATAATCCATCGTTTTATAAAAATAAATTAACACAACAACAATCACAGGATGGTCTATTAAATAGTAGTGGTGATGAAAATGAAAAGGTTATAAATTTTAGTGGTGGCGTTATTCATTTTAATGCAAATGATGATGAAAATTATAAATTTAAAAATGAAAAAATAAATGATAAAAAAGATGATAATACAGGTAGTGACGATAAGGATTTAAAATTTACAATTCATGTTTATACAAAATCACCCTCATCATCATCATCATCATCATTAAATAGTAATAATAACAGTAATGATAATTTAAATTTAAACCCAAATTTATCAAATATTTTATTAAATAATATAAACCCATTAGAGAAACCAAAACAAGTTAATCAAATAACTAATCAAATTACACCAGTTTGGATATCAACTACAAAAAAAGAATCTGAAATTGAAAGTTCATTTATTATACCATTAATTTCAAATATTTCAAATGGAAAAAATACAACAATTAAAACATTTACAGAACAATCAATTTTTAAATAGTTAAATAAATATAAACACATATTCAAAAGTCATTATTATTATTATTTTTATATTAACATTGATATAAAAAAATGTTTTTTTTGTGATTTGAAAATTAATAAATAAATCTTCAAAGAATTATTATTTTATTAAAGGAGTTTTGGTGATACTACTAAATTCAATTCTTGTTTAATTTACGATTTAATATATTTTTAAAATATTGTTTCTTCTTTCTTTGTTTAATGAAGAATAAAGTAGAGGCGCCTAAACAAACAATACCTGCGCCACCAATTGAAAGACCAGTTGCAAGTTGCCAATTGGGTTTATTTTCTGATTTACAATTACCAGTTTCTTTATCAATATTTAAAAGCATACTAAAATCTATAAAATCAATAATAAAAAAATATTAAAATTAAATATAAAGGCAATTTGTATTGGGTATTTGATGATATTAATATTGATATTTACCAGGGTCAATAACAGATTGTTTTGAAAAATAAGGTACAGAAATACCAATAATTGAAGTTTTTTTATTGTTTGAATCAGATATATCTTCAATGTTCGCAGTAATTGAATAGGTTGAATCTAGTTCAGCAATTGATAGAAATCTTGCCACCATACCTGATTTTGAGTTTTGGGTTGTACTCCAAAGATGTTGATTTAAAGTAGTTGTAACAGAGTCACCAATAGAGCATGGCTCAACATTTTCATTTAATATTAATGTTTCAGTTTGAACCACAACTCTTAATGTATTTAGTTTAGATTGGAATGGCCATTGTCTAGTGGTGATTGATAGTTTTAATGATTCTGATGGTATGGTAAATGAATTTGATGCAAATGTAATATTTCTAGATTGTATAAAATGTTCATATGTTGCCTCTAAATATGATTTATTTTCCAATGTGATATTGAATGACCATTTATTCTCGATATCTGAATGAGAAATGCTCCATGTTGCATTAGATAATGGTAATGATGCATCTTTGACAAGAACATTGTTGAAATCTAATTCTTCAATTCTTAAAATTGAAATTTTATAACCAAATCCATTACCACCATTACCATCTCCTACATCGACTGTTGGTAAATCTGGATTTGGAAAGATTGGTACGATTTCAACTGATTTTTCATCACATGCTGTACCAGTGAAGCCATCTAAACAAACACAACCAAAGGATGTACATTTTCCAGAGTTGCAGTTTTCTGGACAATTATTCGACTCCAATGTTGAATAAGTGAAATAAAATTTATTACTAACAGGTAATCCGTTGATTACCATATTGATTAAATGTGTAAAAATTTTATTGGCTGATTCTAATTTGCAAGTTATTTGGTTATGTGATATGACATTAACATCAGCGCATTGATGTGGTCCAATTTCTACGGTTGCATCTGAATTTTCAATTGTTGGTCCAAAATTGAAACCATTAATTGTTAAAATACCTCCTGATGGATAAACAACTGATGTTGATGAAATGAATGGATTTGCATATGTAATATAAAGTGAATCTGTATTTGAAACCAATTCATTTTCAATTTTTGCAAAATTAAAACTACCTGATCCCTCCGAAATCAATACTGTAATTTGTTTATTACCATCTCTTGAGATGATTGGACAATCATTTGAATGAATTGAAAATTTGGTTGAGCCAGTGGTGGGTAAATTTCTACCAACCAATGTAATTTGTTCGTTACCAGATGTTGATGGATGGTGAGAATATGAAATGATGAAAGGTGCTCCAATAAATTCAAATTTATCAGATATCAAGTTATTTGATTCAATAGTTACACTTCCTCTAATTTCAACACCTTCATTGGTTGTACACTCCATCATTGTATCATTGCCTGATTTATATTTACATTCTACTTCACCGAGTTCGTTTTCAATTGTAATGATTGAATCTTTATTAAAACTAAACCCATTTGCGATAAATGTACGATATTCAATTGGTTTTTGATAAAATGATGATATAACTGGTTTTGGTTCACAAGTATATGTTGATACTCTTGAAAAATTTGGAAGACACGGACATGAATATGAACCATTATTGTTTTCACAATTTGTATTTCTATCACATAGATTTGAATCAATGCATTCATTAATATCATCACATATTTTTAAATTTTCACTTAATCTATACCCACTATTACAACTACATGTAAATTCACCATGTGAATTTGTACAAACTTGGGAGCAACCACCATTATTTGTGGCACATTCATCAATATCAATACAATTTGTTGAATCAGTACCCAGTCTGAAACCTCTACTACAACTGCATGTGAATCCACCATTTGAATTTGTACATACTTGGGAGCAACCACCATTATTAGTAGCACATTCATCAATATCAATACAATTTTTTGAATCAGAGCCCAATCTGAAACCACTGTTACAACTACATGAGAGTCCACCATTTGAATTTGTACAAACTTGGGAGCAACCACCATTATTAGTAGCACATTCATCAATATCAATACAATTTTTTGAATCAGTACCCAATTTAAAACCACCTAGTCTAAAACCACTAATACAATTGCATGAGAATCCACCTTGAGAATTTAAACAAACTTGAGCACATCCCCCATTATCGGTAACACATTCATCAATATCAATACAATTTTTTGAATCATTACCCAATCTAAAACTACTAATACAACTGCATGAAAATCCACCATTTGAATTTGTGCAAATTTGAGAACAACCACCATTATTGGTAGCACATTCATCAATATCAATACAATTTTTTGAATCAGTACCCAATCTGAAACCACCAGTACAGCTGCATGCGAATCCACCATTTGAATTTGTACAAACTTGTGAACAATCACCATTATTAGTAGCACATTCATCAATATCAATACAATTTTTTGAATCAGTACCCAATTTAAAACCACTACTACAACTACATGTGAATCCACCATTTGAGTTTGTACAGACTTGGGAGCAACCACCATTATTTGTAGCACATTCATCAATATCAACACATGTTTTACCATTGCCCCCCAGTGAATAACCAGCAACACAATTACAAGTTGCAATTCCTAATGATGAGGAACAATTTTGATTACAACCACCATTGTTTGTGGTACATTGGTTAACTGGTGCTAAAATTTTTTAAAAAAAAAATTATTAATTGTTAAAATCTATAAATTACTTTAAAATATATATTATTTTCATTATTCTTAAAGATTAAAAATACATACTACATGGTAATGGTCCTTCATATCCTATTGGGCATTTTGTAACGCCACCATATTCCCAAACATAATAGCTTATTAATGAAAAAGCTCCATATGTGGATGATGCACAATAGTTTGGTATTGGAGTTGGTTCTGATCTTACTACATAATACGAACTATAAAATTACTATTAATATTTAAGCACATGTGAGGAATACACTTTTTTGAAAAAAATAAACACCTACGTCGCATAAACTCCTTCAGTAAGACTACCACAGTAATGTTGTACTAAGTATCTATTTACATTTGAAAAGGTTAACGCTTTTGTTTCATAATCAGGACTTTGAAAACTAGAATGACAACCACCTGGAGAATAAAAACCTACCATCCCATACCATGAAACGCCATCATGCGCACAAAAATAAATATTCAAAGTATTTGAGTTTGGATCAACAGGGACTGTGATCGTTGCATAGGAATTAAAACCTAATTTTTTTAAAATAAATTATATGTTAATACAACATGTTTAATAAATTTATTAACAAAATAAATAAATTAAAATAAATAAATTAATTAAAAAATGCACATACCTGATAAACAAGTATTTTCAGGAGTTAATGACGATGACATAACTTGCATATAACTTGATGTATCTGTTGGATTTGGTTTCGCACACTTTTTTTTTTTAACATTGGATTATTTTATTTAATAAGTGCACATTAAATTTGGTTAATAAAACAAAAAAAAAACAAAACTTACATATGCCATACTAATTACATTACTACCAACTTGTGATCTACAACCAACACCAGCTATATAATTAAAACCAATATCACATGTTTGTGATAATACAACAATATTACTATTTGATATAAATGATAATAAAACAAATAGCAATAAAATTTGTATGTTATTATTATTATTTATTCTTGTCATTTTTTTTATTATGATTATTATCACTAAAAAAAAAATAAAAAAAATAAATATACCCAAAAAATAAAACAAAAAATCATCTCTTTGCGTATAAAAATGGATATCTAAAATTCCCACTTCGAAAAAATATCTATGAATAGGTTGAGAAAAATTGATTTTTTTAGATTGTTTTTAGATTACGACAATAAATATTTTTTTTGGTTTTTTTAAAACCTGAAAAAGTATTACGGAATGTTCTTCGATTGTGATAAGCGTAATAGTTTGAAGTTTTGTGTTTTATTACTACATGTGTTGTTTATATATATTTAATATAAACAAATGTAGTTTGAGATTATATAAAATGGTAGAATATGCAATTGGTAGAGGAGAGTTCAGTGAAATTGTAATGGTGGTGCTGGGTGATACACTATATTTAAGTTTTTTATTCTTTTATTTAAATTTTTTAATTTATTTGTTGTTATGATTACTTAAATGTTTTGATTCATGAATTAATTTTTGAATTATTTGGGTCATTGTTGGTCTTTTCTTTGGATTATTTGATAAACAATCCTTAATTAATGAGGTTAAAAAGCTTGGTACTTGTGAAGGTATTTTTGGTTTTAATTTTTTATCACAAACGGTACGAACTAATTCAAGGATGGATTGAATTTCGATGAATGGTTCTTCACCAGTTGATAGTTCAAATAGCATCATACCATAACTGTATACATCAGAAGCACTTGTATAAACATCACCCATTAAACATTCAGGTGATTCCCATTTTGGAGTACCTGCAACAGCAGTCATATTAAAACGAGCATCGATTACACGAGACATACCGAAATCAGCAACCTTTGAATTATTATTATTGTCAACTAAAATGTTTGCGGCTTTAATATCACGATGAATGAAATCGATAGAGTGAAGATATTCTAAACCTTGGGCAACCGATAGAGCATGTTTAATAATTTCTTGAACACTTAACGGTTTGTTCTTTAAAATTACATCCAACAAAGTACCTTTATGCATTATTTCAGTTACAATCATAAATGTTGATTTTGTTGAACGTGGTGCGATACAAGCACCTTTTAATTTCAATAGATTTGGATGACTAATCAAACCCAATATAGCAACTTCCTTTAAAAAATCCTCCAAACGGAATGAAAACGAACCTTCATTAAATATTTTGATTGCAACTTCTTTGCCTTTATAGATGCCTTTATTCACTTTTGCCAATGCACCTTCACCTAAAAACTCTAAAATCTCTAATTCATTCTCTTCGATTTGAGTATGTGCAAAGGCTTGACCAAATTTACAAACATCTAAAATTGTACTTAATGCATTCCTATTCTTTACTTCAATTAAATAATCTATTGATGAAATTGATAAATTTATTAAAATTTGTGCAGCTTGGGCTCTTTTCTTTTCAAAATTATTTCTGATGATTGGATCTGCAATTTGATTACCGACCGGTTTCTCCATTAAATCAATAAATAATTGAATTGGAAATATTTCAACAAATTCTTTTTTCATTTCTTTTCTTATACCTTTTTTCTTTGGTTTTACCAATAATCCTAAAAATGTTAAATAAATAAAACTAAAACTACAACTTTCATCTTTAATTGAAAATTCTAAAAATCCAATAAATATATCTTTATATTTTAAAAATAATTCATCTTTTTTTGGATCTATATTATGTATAGTATTATATATATATATATATATATATATGTATGTTTGTATTAATTATAATAATAATAATAAAAATAATAAAAATAAATAATAGTATTATGGTTACTTACAAAATGGTAATAATAAATTTAATGTTTTAAAAACTTCTGGTAAATATAAATTTATATTATTACAAATTAAAGTTGAATGTAATAAAATATTAAATAATTGAATTAATGATGATTTTGACATATCTTTTAATCTATTTTCTTTTGTCAAGTATTCACGTAAATCAATTAAACCATTTGATATAACAGAAACTAATAAATCGTCACCACTTGATGCAACAGGTAAAATCAATTGATAATGACCAGACATAATTTCTTCGGTAATCTTATCCAATGGTGAAATAAATGTAAATGGACCTGGTGTAATATCTGATGCTTCAAATTGAAATGATGCTTTATCTAATGAATTGGTTCTAATAAAATTATTTGATTGTTGACCAATATTTAAACTTTTAATTGGTGGTGATGTTGATAACAATGGTGGTGAAGTTGATGATGATGGTGATGATGTTGTGGTGGTTGTTGTTGTTGTTGTTGCTACTGTTGTAGTTAATGTAGTTGTTGGAGTTGACACACCTGTTCCATTTGATGTAACTGTACCATTTGATTTCTTTGATAAAAAGTATTCATAAACTGATGTCGAAATTGAAGTTAATTGTGGTGATTGGTTTGTTGGTGATGGTGAAGATACACCATTAATATTATTTGATTGATTTGGTAATTTTGAATATAAATCAGATGATTGTGAAACAAATTGTTCAATTTGATTCTTTATTTGAATGTCCAATGAAAATATACCAATGGTTAAACTATTACTATTAAAATAATTTATTAATTGATATGAAATTTTATGTGTATGCTTAATAAATCTAATATAATAATCTTTTGGTAATTTTAAAGTTCTTGATGAATGTAAACCTAATAATTGATTTATGAAATTATGTGCCAATTTTAATCTTTTCAATACTAATTGAATTTGTTGATATGATAATTCTTTATATAATTTTAAACAAACGTCAAAACTATTGTCCAATTGTGATAAATCATTTTTTAAACCATTTAATATTGAAGTTATTAAATTATCATGATCATTTAAATAATTTTTAAATGATATATTGTTGTTGTTATTGTTGTTGTTATTATTATTGATCTTGTTTGATATATCATTACTACCACCACTAATTAAATTATTATTATCAACTTTTTTTGATTTATTTGATGCTTCTTGAATAACAATAATTTTTGAATTTATAATTTTTTTCATACCTTCAATATTTTGATAAACTGATTGGATGTATTGAATTGATTTGTTTAATGATTCTGGGAATTGATAAGACTGTTTGAATTGACTAAATAATATATTTAATGATTGCAGAGTTAATTCTGGTGGTGGTAATTGTTGTTGTTGATCAATTTTATTATTTATACAAGTTGATTTCATTAGTGCTGATAGTAAATCTGAATTTGATTGTTGTTTAAATGATGGAAATATACCATCAATAGTTTGTCTTCTAATTCCACTACCATTAGCAACCATATTGTTATTATTATTAATGTTACTATTATTATTATTTGAAATTATATTACCTCCACTATATTTAATTGTTGATGTAGTACTACCACTACCTGGATTGGATGCAGATATATCAATCTTATTTGTGGTTAATGATGCTGAAAAGACTGGTTTAAAACTTGGTGGACTTGTAACTGGTGATTTAATTGGTGGTGTTGTACTATTACTATTACTTGATGATACTGAAATTGATGGTAAATTACCATTACCGCTTGTGGCTGTATTACTATTAATACTACTATTATTACCACCAACACCATTTAAATTAATTGACATTGAGTTTTTAGTTTTTCTTAAAGTTTTAAAACCATTTGGAATTAAGTTTGTGGTTGTGGATGTGCTATTTCCTGTAAAAGTTGATGATACTGATGGTTGTGGTGGAGTTGTTGTTATACTAGTAGTTGCAATGGTTTTAAAAAAATAATCTTTTGACATTTGAAATTGTTTGAATAATAAATAGGTTTCCAATGATTTTGTTTTTTTAAAACATGATATTAAATTACAAATTATGTCGGGAATGAATTGAGGTGGTTGATAATCTTCAATGACTGGAAATAATTTAAAGTAACATAAAATTGAAGCAATGCATTCTTTTTCAACTGATGGTGTTTCATCAAGATCTAAACAAATTGGTAATAGTTTATGAAGTTCTCTTTCCTCTGGTGTACTTGATGGTAATGTTGTCGAAATGATTGATACTGAATTTAATGATGTTGATGGTGATATATTATTAGGTGATGAATTATTTGATTTACCACCACTACTACTACTATTACTACTACTACTACTACTAGTACTACTACTAACAATATTTGCACCATCAATAATTGATGCTGATGTTGTTGTTATTTTTGAAATTGGGTCAATTAATAATTTAAATATTAATTTTTCAAGTATACTTGATTGCATTATTAAATTTGACAAGGAGGTAAATGTACAATTATCAGTGTCTGGTACAAATATTAAAAAACTAGCATGTGTTGAATTATGATGATGACTATTTGGAATGTTGAATGATTTGAATGGAATTTCCCATTTTGATATGAAAAGAATAAGGGTAATGAAAAACTTTTCTTCATTTTCAATTCTATTTTTTAAATATTGTGCCGTAATTATACCAAATGATTGTTTTAATGAATTTGTTAATTTTAATAATTGTTGTTTTAATATTTTTTGTTGATTTCTTTGTAAATTTATTGAATCTATTAATTTATTATTATTATTACTATTACTACCACTATCATTTGTTGGGGTTGATGATGATGGTGATAATGGTGTTGGTGTTTGTGATGATGTTGGTGTTTGTGATTGCATAACATTTGGTTGAGTTTTAGAATGTTGTAGGCCTATTGAAACTGGTGAACTATTTTTAAAACTTAATAATGATGATGACGTAGGTGAAAGTATACCACTGGTATTATCATTAAGATCTTCGACTGGTGGTATATTAATTCTTTGTGGTGAAGTTGGTAATTGAGGTGATAATATTTGTTGTTGTAATTGTGGTGATGTACAAGTACTACCAACAGGTTGTTGTAAACTAGTTGAGGTTGTTGGTGTCGTTAAATATGGTCTTGCAGATGGAAAATCATCATCTGTACCAATTACTTTTTTCCAATCATCTAACATTTCTTTTAAAATTTCTCTTGAATTTAATAAACCAAATGGTAATGAATCCTCATATAGTGGTTTTAAAATGTTACCTTGATGAGTATATCTAATTGCAACACCTTGTCTCCAAAAATCACAATGTGTTGAATCATCATTTGCAAAATGAAAACTACCAATACCATTTGCTTTACCACCGATCCATTTACCACGATAATAATCCTGTTCTTTTAAAAATTCCGTATTATTTTGTTGTTTAATTAATTCTTCATATTGATTAAATTTATCTGTAATTTTATTTAATAAATTTTCACCACCATCTATATTATTATTATTATTTCCAACTACTGCCACCTCATTATTTTTAACACTTTGTGATTGTGATGGTGATGGTGACGATGATAATGATTGATTAATTTGAAATCTTGGTGATAAATTTGGTGATATTTTTTTTGGTGTTGGTATATTATTATTATTATTATTATTTGGGATAGGTAATGGTTTATTTATTTTTTGGGATTGTTTTATTTTTTGTTTTTTATTGGTGGTTATAGTTGTATTTCCTGTTGGTTTTAATATTACCAAAGTACCATCACCTTCTTTTTTATCTAAATTCCATTGACCTGTATATATTGAGTTTGTGAATAAAAATGTACCTCTACCATTTTTAATTTTATTTTCATTTAAAACTCCTTTATAAAATCCATAATGTGATAAAACCTATTATTTATAATAATTATTATTATTATTATTATTATTAATATTAATTCTTTAAAAAAAGAAGAATCTGATTAACAATCATCATATTTATATTTACCATATATCCTGAAGTTGATGATAATGAATCTGAATAAGGTTTTGCTAAAACATCAAATGTGTAACCATTTGGTTTAAATACTTCAAATTGTTGTTGCTGTTGTTGCTGTTTTTGATGTTGTTGTTGTTGTGGTTGTGGGTCCATATTTAATTTTTAATTAATTTAGATTAGATTTATAAAAATTTAAATTTAATTAATTTTTGAAAAAAAAAAAAAAAAAAAAAAATTATTTTTTATTTTTTTTATAAAAAAAAAAAAAATAAAAAAAAAAAAATAAAAAAAAAAAAAAAAAAAAAAAAAAAATTTTCAAAACGAAAATTAAAAATTAAAAAAACGAATAAACTAGTTTTTTTTTATTTTTTTTTAATATTGTTTTAAAAAGAAAAAAAAAGAAAATATATAATGATAAAATATATAAATAAAAATTATTATTGTTATTATTTAAATAATTTATTTAAACAACAACAACAACAACAATCATTAATAATTAAAAATGAAAATTTTAATATTATAAAAAGAAATTATTCAATTATGAAAAGATATGGTATAAATATTAATCCAATTCAACATCAATTAGATTTAATAGAGAAAAAAGAAGAAAGAATTAGAGAGGAAAGAGCACAACCATTAAAATATAAACGTGTAGTTAGAAACTATGATATTACACCACCAGATTTAAATTCATTACCAATGACATTTAGTAAACCAAGTACAAGAAAAGATTCAAAAACATTGAATGTCGCTGTTATAGGTGCACCCAATGCAGGTAAATCAACGTTGGTTAATACAATTGTGGGAGAAAAGATTTGTGCTGTTTCACCAACTGAACATACTACACGTGATTCTATATTGGGTATCTATACAAAAGATGATACTCAAATTCTATTTCATGATACACCTGGTATTATAAAGAATTTTAATAAGACTTCACATATTCGTGAATTTGTACATTTAGCATGGGATGTAGTTAAAGAAGCTGATGTAGTATTATTGGTGGTAGATGCAACCAATAATAATTCACCAGACACTGATTATATCGTTGGTCAATTGGAGGATCAAATGATTCAAATCATTAAAGAAATGAGAATGGAACAAATGAAACAACAACAAAACGATGACGAACCACACCCAGACGAAAAAGAATTTATATTGGTGATTAATAAAGTTGATTTGGTTAGAAAAAAAGATGATCTAGTTCAATTGATCTCTCAATTGAATGAGGGTAATATTTTCACGGATACATTTGTAGTGTCTGCAACCTCAAATATTAGAGTCGATAGTTTAACCAATTATTTGGTGGATAAAGCAAAACCAGGTTTATGGCAATTTGATGAAACATTGGCAACCGATCAAACTGATTTCTTTAGAGCATCTGAAGTAATCAAAGAAAAATTATATTCAAAATTAAAATATGAAATACCATATCAAGTGGTTCAAAGTACAATAGGTTGGACAATTTATCGTCCATCTGGTGATCTTAGAATCGATCATGATTTTATTGTAACAAAAGCATCACATAAAGCTATGATTCTCGGTAAAGATGGTTCTGTAATTAAATCAATCTATATGGAGGCTAAAAAAGATTTGGAAAAAATATTTAATAGAAAAGTTCATTTATTTTTATCTGTTAAACAAAAGAAATCAACTGATCATTATGAAATTGTTGGTATTTAAATATTTATATAATCTTTTTCTATCATAAAAATAAATAATAAAATTATTTGTATATAAAATTTTAAATGATAGTACTTTTTTTTTTTTTTTTTTAATTAAAAAATAAAAAAAAAAAAAAAAAAAAAAAAAACAAAAAAACAAACATCACCAGTTTTTTGCTCCTAATTTTGTTTTTCTGAATTATAAAAAATTCATACACATACACATAATACCATACATATAATATTATTTTATATATATATGTATATAATGTTTTTTTTGTACATAACTATTTAAATAATAATAATAATAATAAATATAAAAGTAATAATAATTAAACCACACAAAAATTTACCAAACAAACATACATACATATACACATAAATTTAAAATATCTATAAAAATATTAATAATTTAATAGATAATGAATAATAATGTAGAATCTTGTATGATTATTAACGAGAAAGAGAATACTACAATCATTACTTCCACAGCAACAATTGAAAATGAATTATATCCAAATTTAGGTAGATTACATAGATATAATAGAAATGATTCAATTTTTGATGATTTAGATATTGAAAGAAATAATACATTATCAAAACAAAAATATATTTATTTTCAAGATGAACAACAACAGCTATCTACAAATAGTATTAACAATAACAATAATAATATTAAAATATATGTATGTTCATGTCCAATTCAATTTAATAGCTTAATTGAATATGAAAATCATTGTTATAATGTCCATAAAAATTTTTGTAGAATTTGTAAAAAGAAATCATATTCATCTTTTAAACTTTTAGAATGTCATTTATTAGAAACTCATGATAAAATGTTTGAAACTTTATGTTTAAAAAAGAAAATGGTAATAATAATAATAATAATAATAATAATAATAATAATAATAATAATAATAATAATAATAATAATAATAATAATAATAATAATAATAAATTATTTACTAACATATTTATTTAATGATTATTTTGTTGATTTTAATATTTTTTAATATTTTTTTAATAATATCTAGTTTGAATGTTTGGTGTGTGATAAGTTATTTTGGTCAGATTATCATAGAAAATTACATTTGGTAGAAACTCACAAATATCCAAAAGAATTTCATTTTCATTCAAAACAAAGATCAAAAGAGCTTGAAATAATTAGATTAAAAGGTATAGAACTTTCGAAAATTTTAAAAGATAAATCGTCATCTAAATCACCAACTGATTCAAATAATAATGAAAATAAAATGGAATTGGACCAAATAATTATGGATATTAAATCATTTAATACAAAAGATGATGATAATAATAATAATTTATAAACCTCCTTTTTTTAGTGGAAGTTATTTATTATTACCCATATGCACCTCAAAAAAGACTTTAATAAAAAAATATTTTTTTTAAAATTTATTTTCATTTTTCACGAACAAAATTTCATTTCATTTTTTTTTTTTTTTTTTTTTTTTTTTTAATTTTTTTTTGGGGGGTGTGGGGGGTTTTTTTTTTTTTTTTTACCCCCCCTCAAATTAAGATTTTGAACGGGGGGTTTTTGTGTTTAGAGAAAATAATGGGGAG
>JACAFZ010003111.1:0-14221 GCA_015252675.1 Dictyostelium gargantuum | reverse complement strand
TATTTTTTTTTTATTTACATTTTTTTTTTTTTTTTTATTTTTTTTATTTTTTTTTTTTTTTTTATTTAAAAGGTTTTTTTTTTTTTTTAAAAATAATAATAAAAATTTTTGGGTGTTACAAAAAAAATAAAAATAATGAAAGAAAGTAAAGAGAGAAGACTCATGTTGTTTCATTTTTTTTTTTTCTCTCTTCTTTGAACATTATTGGTTTATCTTGGTTGATTTAATGGAAAACTTTGGTTATTTTTATGACTACCACCAACAGTTGGTTGAGGTGAATAATGATTTTGGTTTGGTTTCAATTTTTCTATTGTTGGAGAATCATTTTCAACTTTTGGGGAGTTATCTAATCCAGCAGCAAAAGAAGTGATTGGTGGTGAATTATATGGCTTGGTACTGTGTTTAACTGGTTTTGATACTCTCATTCCATGATCACCTCCAACTTTATCTAAATATTAAAAAAATAAAATAAAATAAAAAATATATTAATATATTAAATCTTTTTAAAATTAATTATAAACCATTTAAATATAATTTTAAACATACGTGCAGGTAATGGGATTGATTCAGATTGAATTTGTGGTGATAACATTGTGTTGTATTGTTTTAATGAAAATTGATATTTAATTTCTTTTATATATATTTATTATTTATATATAAATATTTATTGTGTAAAGTAAATTTATAAAAAAAAAAAAAAAATGAAATAATAAATGAAATAATGAATGTGTGATTGTGTGTATTGCAAAATAAAATTTTTTAATTTTTTTTTTTTTATTAAAATTTTAATTTAAATTAAAAAAATTAAATTTAATTAAAATAAAAAAAAATTATTCTATTCAAATAATAACAATATTAAATTGGTATTAAAAAAAGAAAAAAAAAAAAAATCTTTTTTTGGGTAGACAGCTGCTGAGATTTAAATAATTTTTGTTGTTTTTTTTTTTGAAATAACAATAATAATAACTATAATAAAAATTAAATTGCTTTTCTTTTCAGTTGATATATATTGTAACAACAACATTGGATATTTCATACAAAAATAAAAAAGTGTGTTATTGTGGTGATTGATTATTGTGTTAAAAAAATAAAAAAAATAAATAATATTAATTTTTTTCAAACTGATAAATATCACATGAATGGGGGTGCTGTGGTTATAGCAATATGTTGGATGTGTTATTATTATTATTATTATTATTATTATTATTATTATTATTTTCTGTACCATTTTTTTAAAAAAATACATAACTCTGTGTATATGTTGTGTATGTGTGTATTATTATTATTATTTATTATTATTATTATTATTTTATTATTATTATTATTTAACTATTTTAAAGAAAAAGAAGAGAGAGATGATTTTGTTGTGGTTGATGAGTTAATAGTAGTGGTTGTAGTTGTTGAAGTTGAAATTGAATCAAATGAATCACAAAATGAAGAAACATTATGATATTTTACAGTTTTTGATATAAATTTTATTGTAAAACATATAAGATCAGGAGTTTCTAAAAAACATTCAATAAAATCATCTTCATTGATTGATTTAATTTTATATTCCAATGCTGCAATTTTATAAACTAATTTTAATAAATTAGTTTGATCCAATCTATATTTACCACATGTTGAATAATCTTTTAATGTATCACCACTGTCACCAACATAGTCACCATTATTTAAAAGTGATTTAAAATATCTTTTAACCATTACACCAACTACTTCTGAAAATTCAAATAATAAAAATTCATAAATTCTAAAATGATTATCATTTTCACTATAAATATTAAAAATAAAATAAAATAAAATAAATAAATTATTTCAATATACATAAATTAAAATTATAATAAAAACTTACTCTTTTATTAAGTTTTCAACTGTTATAGTATTAATTTTGTTTGCTATTAAAAATTCAGATAAACGAAATGTTAATTGTTCAAATGAACCATTTATAATACTACTACTATTATTACTATTAATACTATTATTATTAATAAAAATAATATAATTATTAATACTGATACTAATTAAACAAATAAAAGACATATTTATAGAATCATATGATATGTTGTTTGAATCTCAGTAATCTTAAAATTTTATTTTTAAAATTCGATTTGTGTGTTTTTTTTAAAAAAAAAAAAAAAAAAAAAAAAATTAAAATAAAAAAAAAAAAAAGAAAAAGAATTTGCACCCACACATTATTTTTTTTTCTTTTCATTATATTTAAAAAAGGTATAGTTTTCAAATATTATAATTTTTAATCATTATTTTAAACACCAAAAAAAAATACAAAACAATCAACTAAAACTATAATTATATATAGAAAAAATTAATAAATATATATATAAAAAAAAAAATTTACATTTTTTTTTTTTAAAAAAAAATTTTATTTTTTTTTCAATTTTTATTTTTTTTTTTAATTTTTTTTTTTTAAAATTTTTTATTATTGCCACACAAACATACAAAACCTTTTTTTTAATCCAAAAAAAATTATTATTATTATTGTACAATATTCATTATATATACATATAACCTTATTTATTAATCCCCACCAACTATATATATATATAGTTTCCCATAAAACCATTTGTAATTTTATTTAATTAAAAAAAAAAAACCAAAAAAAAAAAAGAAACAAAGAAAATTGTGTAAATAGTAATAATAATAAAAATGTTTAAGATATTGTAAGTTTTATATAGACTGATATGATATGCATTTTTTTGCAACATTTTATTGTCTATTTTATACTAACACCACCATCTTCATCTCATCTTCATCTTCACCGTCACCATTATGATCATGATTTATCATCAATCATCATTATAGTAATAGCGATAAAAATAAAACATTTAAACCAAAAAAAGGTTTCAGTAAAGGAACTAAAAGACACGACTTACATAAACACGCAAAAGCAACATTGGGTAGTGGTAATTTAAGATTAGCAGTATCATTACCAGAACGTGAGGATTTAAATGAATGGTTAGCAGTTAATAGTAGGTTTTAAATTAATTAAAAAAAAAAAAAAAAAACAATAAATCAATACATACAATTATAGATCGGCTACTAATCACTATTTCTAATTTTCCCACAACAACAACAACAAAATATTGAATAATGAATGATGATGATCAATTATGAATTTATTAATAATTATTGTTGATTAATATAATGAATGGATAAATAAATTTATAGCTGTTGATTTTTTTAATCAAATTAATTTACTTTATGGATCAATCACCGAATTTTGTACACCAAAAACTTGTGAAGTAATGTCAGCAGGTCCAAAATATGAATATTTATGGGCAGACGGTGAATCTGTAAAGAAACCAATTAAGGTATCAGCACCAGAGTATGTAGAATTTTTAATGACTTGGGTTCAAGGTATTTTAGATGATGAAAATATCTTTCCATCTCGTGTAGACGTTCAATTCCCTAAAAATTTTCAATCAATTGTAAAGAATATCTTTAAGAGATTATTTAGAGTATATGGTCACATTTATTACTCTCATTTCACAAAGATCGTTTCATTGGGCGAGGAAGCTCATTTGAATACATGCTTTAAACATTTTTACTTTTTCATTGTCGAATTTAATTTAGTTGATAAAAAAGAAATGACACCACTTCAAGATTTAATTGACAATTTAACTAAAAGTAATACATAAATCAAATCATAATTAAAACAAACACATCTTCAAACAAACAAAACAAACAAAACAAAACAAAACAAAACAAACAAAACAAAACAAAACAAACCAATAGTTTTTAAAAATATACATACAACATGTTCACCATATCCATTAACACACCAACAACTTATTAGTAATAATAACAATAAAAATTAAAAAAAAAAAAAAAAACCAAAATCATATTATTTATTTATTTATTTATATTTTATTTTTATAAACTTAACAATCAAATGTTATATTTTCTAAAATTGGTTGAATTGAATAATTTTTAATAGAATCTTGAATCCAATCAGTTGTTATAATTTGAATGGAAGAGAAAGAAGAGGAGGAGTATGTAAAAGATTTAATTTTATTTTTAATAAATGAAATTCTTGATAGATCAGATTGATCTATAACGACATGTGTAATTGATTTATTAAATTCAACTGAAACTTTACCACCATAAAATTTAATATTTAAATTTATTAATTTTAATAAATTATTATTATCAATCAATGTTGATTCTTCACCAACAACTTGATATAAATCTAAATAAAATATAAATGGTTTAAATAATGTCCACCAACTATCTGAAAAATATTTTAATTGTATTTTCCTACTACCATTATTATTATTATTATTACTACTACTATTACTAATAATGTTTTTTTTTAATTGTTTATCAATTTGAAAGAATGAATCTTTTAATGATTGTTCATTGGTTTCATTAAAGTATGGATCACCGAATGGATCTGAATCAAGTAAGAATTTGTTTTTAGTGGTTTCGGTTGTGAAAATCATATATTTTGGACCGAGTGGGATTAATCTTTTTTCAGTATAACAATCAACTAACCAGGTATATGATACTATATCAATGATGCCTGATCTAATTAGATTTTGAATTTTAACAACTTCTTTGGATGATATTACAAAGTTTGTATTTTTTGATGGATATTGTACTTTTGTACCACCCATTTCAACAATCATAATCTCTAATCTTGATTTTGAATATTCACTCACACTACTACCACCTTTAATCACACATAATTCAAATCCTTTAAATATATTTTGACTTGGTATAATATTACTTGTATCTGTATCTTGAAAAATTGATAAAACTTTATTTGTTGATCTACTACTACTACTATTACTATCAGTATCTTTTTGTTTCCTTTTTCTTTGTTTTTTATTGCCACCATCATCGCCATCTTCTAATAATCTTTTAAATTTTAATTGATTTTTATTACTACTTGAATAATTATTATATAATTCAATAATCTCTGAATGATCACAACAATCTTTCCAACCCTTATCATTTCTAATCTTCAATACTCTCGGAAATCTTAAGGTATAACACGCTTTATATTTATCGGTAATTACAATTTGAGCTGCTTTAATTTGAAGTACTTTTGAAAATACTCTTGGATCAATCCAAACATCTGGTTTCTCTTTAAATGGTTCTGCCAATTGAATTATGGTTGGTGGTTTATTTGTATTAAATGTATTCCAATATGGGTCTAATTCTTTTTGTAAATCTTTTAATTCTAAATCGGAATAACCTGATCCAACTTTACAAAATGAATAAAATATAACATTATTATCATCGTCTTTTCTTTGTACATCATCATCATTATCAAGACCACCATTGATATAATGTGGAACGCCCAACATAAAATGAGAAATCGTACCACCTCTTCTATTTAAACCTGTACCATAATAACCACCAATAATAATTAAATCTAAATCCTCTGCACCACTACCCATACCATCAATATACTCTGGTTTGATTTTAATCCATTTATCTTTTCTTTCACCAGGTACATAAAGTGAGTGTAAATTTTTTAACATTAAACCTTCCTCTCTATTTATGATGGCCAATTCCAAAATATTAATGACTTGACCGATGGAATTTACTGGTGTTTGTTCAGAAATTTCAAATTGTTTTGATTTTACATTTACACAACGTTTTAAAAGCATTATTCTTTGTGCCAATGGTAAGTTCATAACACTTTGATCCTTTACAAAAAGAATATCAAATGCTAAAAAACATAATTGTTTACCAAAATTAACACCCAATGGATCACCACTACCCGATATACCTTCTTTATTTAATGCCAATGTTTTTAAATTACCAAAATCTTCAAATCTTTGACTAATTGAGTCCCATACTATCAGTTCACCATCCAATATACATTTATCTGCTAGTACACATTCTTTAACAACTGGTATAAACATTGGTCCATAAATACAAGTTGAGTCATTACTATTTCTAGAAAAAAATTTAATTTCTCCTCCATCTTTATGAATTTGAATTCTTTCACCATCAAATTTAGTTTCGATAACAAATTGTGATGATGAAGATGTTGATGATGAAGATGAACTATTTGCGCCATAACCACTAAGAATCATTGATAAATTTTCAACTGTTTGTCTATTTGCCAACATTGGTTTAATCGGATTAAATAAACAAATATCATATTTATAAATATTTAAATTATTATCACTTCCACCATCATTTATTGATGCAGCTTGTTGTTGCTTTTTTAATTGTTTTTCAATTTCTTTTTTATCTAATAATTCTTTTTGTTTAGATTGTGGCATATAATTTAAATTTGTACATACTAAAAAAAGATTTGAAGTTAAATTAAAATGGTCCAATGCTTCTGGATGATAAAATTTTAAAATTGATTTTTCAGATAAACCCATTTTCATTTCTTTTAAAATAATACGTACAAACCATTTTTGTTCTTGTGCAGTAGTTGAACCTAGATATATTAAATTATTAATTAATTTTAATATATTATAATATAAAAGTATAATTGTATTGATAATGATGATGATGATGATGATTACCACATACGTAAAATCTTTTTTAAAATTAAAATTTTAGTTTTTTTATCGACTGTACAACTTAATAAATCTAATGATTCATTAATTTCACCGATTGACACCATTCCTTTACTAATACATTGTCTATTCTTTAATGATAAATAAATTGCATTTCCAAAATCACCACCAATTTCATTATTTGTTGATTTTTTCCAATTTAATAATCTAGTTGCATCGATACTATTTTGAGATATATTTAATAGTTCAACGTATAATCTTGCCAATGTCTTTTCTTTTAATCCATAAATATACCTTTCTTTATCAAATTGTGGTAATAATAATCTTAATAGTTGATAATAATTCTTTGATTCAGTCTCTTTATAATGTGAAAAGAATTTTGATAAATATATCTTTTTATTACTATTTTTACTATCATCAATAATTCTGTCTAATAAATCACAAAATGATGAAAATGGTACTGTTTTTTGATATTTATAATCATTTTTATTATTATTAATATTATTATTTCTATTATTATATAAATTTTTATGTTTTACTTGATTATTATAATTATCTTTATCATTTTCATCACCTTCATCTTCAAATATTGTATCATCATTAAATATTTTTGGATTAATTATATCATTTTTATTATTATCACTCTTATTTATATTTATATTTAAGTTTGAATTTGTATTAATTGATGAAGATGACAAAGGTTTATTTTTATTATTAAATTTACTACTATTACTATCATCAATACCATCTTCTTCATCATCATAATAAAGTGACAATACCATTTTGTTTATATTTTGTGTTAAAAATTTAATAACAAAAATGTAATTTTTACCGCCATTTTTTGTAAATTTTAATTCGAATTTTTCAAAAAATAAAAAATGTAATTTTTTCTTTGAAAATATTTTATTTTTATGAGCTCAAGGTTGCCTCCAAACTATTTTTTCTTTTTTTTTTTCGAATTTTCATAAAATTTATTATTTATTAAAAATGGAAAACTATGATATAAAAGGAAAATTATCAAATACTGACAATGTTAAAATTTCTTTAGTTCAACATAAATTTGATAAAAAGGTACAAAGTTAATTAATTCTTTTTTTTTTTTTTTTTTTAATAATCACTGTATTTAATTTTACTAATTAAATAATAATAATAATTACAAAAAATTAGTTTTATATATTAAAAAAATTATCAATTCAAAATTATAGTTTAAAAGAATTAGATTCATTAATTTTATTTTCAAAAGATTTATATTCAAATTTAAATATAATTAAATATAAAGAACATTTTATTATTGATGATCAAATATTTATAATTACTGAGTATTATAATCATGGTGATTTATCAACAGTTTTATATTCTGATAAAATTAGAAAAGATCATTTATCTATTAGAGATTTTTTACCTCTATTTTTAAGAATATTAAATGTATTGGTAAAATTTAGTTTATTAAATATGATTCATAGAGATATTAAACCAGGTAGGTATGATATAATTATTATTTATATATATATATATTGTTAACAATATATAACTCATAAGAACTAATTGTGTATATATATATTTAAAAAAAAATTAAAAAAAGAAAATATTTTTATTCAAAAGTATTATAAAGACAATAATGAAAATAATCAAAGTTTAGATAATGTTTATTATGATTTTTATATTGGTGATTTAGGTACAGTTAAAAAAATTGGTTCAGTGGAAGGTGGTTTTTTTACAAAAGCATTGGGTACCAATTCATATATTGCACCAGAAGTATTTCAAATTGGTGAAAGTGCATATAGTATAAAAGCAGATATCTATAGTTTGGGTAAAACAATGTCATTCATTTATAAACAATTTTTGAAATGATGGAATGAATAAAGTTTATGAAATTTTATTCAATAGAATGACAATGGAACTTCCCAATCAAAGACCATCACCAATTGAAATAATACAATTTATTTTAGATGAATATAAAATATTGACAAACCAAAATGATTATTATCAATTTTATACAAGTCCAATATTTAAAGAATCTATTAAACTATCAAATCAAATATTATTTGAATTAAAAAAAATTAAAAAACCTGGTTTCACGAAACCAATAATAATAAATTGTTTAGTTTCAACCAAAGAATTTAAAACAAAAACATCAACAACAGAAACAGAAGCAAACGAAAAGGAAACATCAATAAAAGAAACAGAAACCAAAGACATTGGTGAATTACAGATAATTAAAAAATCATATCAATGTATAGCAATATATGAAACTGATTCAATCGTATCATTTTTATTGGTTGAAAAAAGTAGCAAAACCATTATAAATTTATCAAAATACGATAAAAGACTACCCGAATTTGATAGACTTAGAGTATTAAATCAATTGTTTATAAATAATGATAAGGGTTTAGGTAATATCAAAAAATATATATCTATTAAATCTCAAATTTATAATGGATATTTGGAATTTGAAGAACAACCATACTCTGGAAACCAACAATTTTATGTTGGTTCCCACTTTTTTAAATCAGAGGGTGAACTATTTATTTATCCATATAATGATAAAATTCCATCAATTTTATATGGTACCAGAGATAGTAGTAGTGGTGAAATTATTAATGTCAATGTTAATGATGATATTGATGATAGTGATTTAAAAGAAATGCAATGGGCTATTTGTTTTCATATTTTATTAACAATGAAAGAAATTGAAAGTTTGGAGTTATATTATGGTCAGTTTCAGAGAGTTATTATAAATTCAATTCCAAAAACCAGTATTATTTAGATGAAAACAAACAATTAAAAACAACGATTTTCTCCGGTACTAGAGGTTGTTTTGGTTTTACAAAAAAAAGATATAATTCCAAAAGTATTAGATAATTTTTCAAATCATTTTATTATTAAAAAAATTATTCAAAATATGAGTGAACCAGTAAGTTGTAGTAGCAAAAAGAAAAAACAAATAAAAATATTAACACCCTGTATTTATAAACAACAACTAACTTTTTTTTTTATAATAGGAACCAAATGAATGGTCAGTTATAAAATCATTAAGATTTTTATATCAATCACTAAAAAGAAACCCCGATATTTCAAATTCCCTCCTTTTAGAGTATATTAGAGACTTTGAAGAATCTGGAATTTTAAATATTGATAATCAACTTGGATTTAATGATAATAATACTATGTTTAAAACCAATCTTTATTCATATCAAGTTATTCAAACAAATGAATCAAATATATCATTCAAGAATAAATTTAAAAAAACAGTTGATGAATTTAAATTTTGTTGTTGTCTAAAAATGGGAAATGTATGGTAAAATTTTAAATAACTAGAAACAAACAAACAATTAAATTCAACCTAACCAATATTCATTATATATGAACACTACAGAATTATTTTGGTTTAATTAAAAATTATTATTTTGGTTATGAAGATTTTAAAGTAAATAATTTAGGTAGCAGAGATAATGGTATAATTAGTGAAAAAAGAAGTAAATATCATTTTAAATATTTTGATTTCATTAGAATAAATAATTTACAATATTTGCTGGTTCAGTTACCAGATTCATTAAGTTTAAAAGATGGTGAAATTTTTGAGGAAAATTGTGTTAACGATTTTAAAAATAATGATCAAATTTTATTACATTTTATCGCACAATTATACCATATTTTAAATGATGAAAAGAAAATAGATGTACCTCGTATGTAATTTTTTTAAAAAAAATTATAAATTATCATAAAAATTCTAATTCATCCATTTTCTTTCATTTCATTAATAAACAGATGAATTTGTTATTATTGGTAATAATATTTATTCATGTTTTAATGTATGTATTATCTTAAATGTATGGTGTGGTTTTGTTAATAAATATTAATTAATAATAACTTTTATAGATTATAACCAGGTCAATAGTAAATGTATTTTCATGTATACCAAAATTAATATTTGGTTTTACAAATTCATCATCAATTAGTAAAAGATTATATAATTTTATATATTTTTTCTTTTTTATTGATATTAAAATTTTAAAAAATTCCATTCAATTTACAGTAGAGTCAATTTGTAAATATATTGAATCAAAAATTACAGAATTAGGAAAATCATCAAAACAAGATCATGGAATAGGTCATTTAACCTCTTCTTCTTCTTCCCCTCCTTCTTCGTTTGCAACTATTAAAATTGGTGTGCTTTATTACCAGTTATTTGATATTATAAATCAATCAAGTGATCCATTACCATTTGGTAAGGTTAAAAGTGGATCACCTACAACTCTGGCATTAATGTTGAAATATGATGAAATGGATTTAATCTGTTTTGCTAGATTTTATAAAGTTTCAACTGGTCAATCAAAATTTAATAGTATAATTTATGGTTGCAATAGAATTATCAAAAATTTAAAAGTTGAAATAGAAATTCCAGACTACTCCATTATTTATGGTGATATTTCAAGTTATCATTTCTACGAACATCCACATAATATAATATTGGATCAATTAAAAACATTATATAATTATAATGATAATGATAATGATAATGATAATGATAATAATAATAATAATAATAATAATAATAATAATAATAATAATAATAATAATAATAATGAAAATGCTGAAATTTTAGAATTATTACTATTAAATATATTTGATATTAGATCTCTTCCAAGTGTAATTTTAGATTTAGTACCAAATGATCCATTTTTTATTATCAATCATAAACATTCTAAATTTTATCTTGATTTTTGTGATTATTTTAAATTTAAAAGTTGGGTAGGTGTAATAGATAATACATTTATAACAAACATATTAATATATTTCACTATTTTAGGGTGAATATTTTAATACGATTATTAAAAATGATTTAAATAATGATTTAAATCCAATTAAAGAATTTATTCAAATGAAAAACCAAATTATTTATGCAAATCAAAATTTATTATCAATTTTAGATATTGAATGCATGTCTAATTTACAACCATTAGATATAGAAATAGTGAGAACATATAACCCAATTATTAGTGTTATCAATTTTAATGAAATGGTAAGTTGAGATGTATGACAATGCTAATTCATTTTAATAATAATAATAACACTCTTCTTATTACTATATTTATATGAATAGGGTTGTAAAAATAATTTAAATCAAAAAGAATATATTAGAAAAGAAGTTGGTAGAGGTTTTAACTGTAATGAACATTTTATTTTCCAACAAATTTTAAAATATCAAAAAGATAATCAAACTTCAAATATAGTTCAATATTATACTGCATATACAGAGAATGATATATCATATATAATATTAGATTATTGCGAAGAGGGCACTTTAGAAAATTTAACTAGATCTAGAGAGTAAGTATACAGGACAATAATAATAATAATATAATAATAATAATAATAATAATAATAATAATAATAATAAGGATGATTGTTAACATAACCATGTTTTAATTAACTTTTAGGTTAAATGAAATTGAAATGGTGAATATATTGGGTGATTTAATAAGTGGATTAAAACAATTACAAGATTTAGGTATAATTCATAGAGATTTAAAACCAAGTAATATAGTTATTAAAAATAGTAGATATTTAATTATTGATTTTGGGTTGTCAATCAATCAATCAAATAATCATCTCTATGATAAAGGTGGAACAATGGTATATCAAGCACCTGAAATTTATAAAATTGGATTAAGAAGTAAATTATTAAATGAATTTATAAATTATAAATTAGATTTATTTAGTGTTGGTAGAATAATGCAAGAAATATTTCAAAATAATCATAATCATAATAAAAATAATAATAATAATAATATCGAAACTAGTGAAATTATTCAAAAATTAAAACTAATTTCAAATTTAATGACAATCCCAAAAGTATGTACATACAACTCTACTACTATCCAAAAGGGTATTAATAAAAACATATAAACTAACCTTTATTTCATATTTTTTTAGTATGATGATCGTATTGATTTAGTTAAATTAGACCAATTGTTCACTGAATCATTCCTATAATTTTGATCAAATTGAAACTGTGTCTCTTAATCAATTCAGTTTTACCACCAAACAAAGATTAATGAAGTTTTCATTATACACTTATCCCTCCAAATATATTATATATTATGATTTAATGATTATAAAAATAATTTTAAAACACATGTTTTAAACCATTTTTTTCTATTTTACAACTAAATAAGATAATGTAATCAATTATTTAATATAATAATATTATAAAAAAATAATAAAAAAATACACTTAAACAACTATATATGGATGTTTATAAATAATCTTTTTTTTTTATTTTTTTTTTATTTTATTTTTTTTTTGATTAAAATAAAAAGAAAAGAATGATAAAAATGATATAAATAGTATCAACAACAAAGAATATTTATTAAATTTTTTTTTTTTTTTTTTTTAAAAATTAAAAAATTTTTTTTTTTTTTTTTTTTTTTTTTTTTTTTAATAACATTTTATTAAATTATATTAAAAAAATAAATAAATAATAATAAAAACATATTTTTTTTTTTTTTTTCATAAAAACAAATAATAATAATATTGTTTAATATATTAAATTAATTCTTTTAAAATTTGTTTAATTGGTAATTTTTTTGATTTAAAACCTTGTTGTCCAGACCAAAGATTTTGAAATTGATTATTATTTTGTTTTTGAGACAAGGATCTTAAAGGTTTAGTGATTTCATTTTGAATTGGATATGGTGGTATTTTAATTGAAGCAGATGATAGATTATTTTCTAATATATTGATGAAATCATTTTTAATACCTCTTGCCCATCTACCAGAAAATGATCTTGTTAAAATGGTACTTGTATCAGTGGATTGAATGATTGAATCTTTCCAAGAATCAATTGCTAAACTTTCATCACTTGCAATAAATAATGAACCAATTTGAACACCAGCAACCCCCATCGATAATAATGAATCGATTGTTGATTTATTTGTTATTGAACCTGCAGCAATAATTGGTATACCAATTTTGGTTGTACCATTACCACCATGGTTGGTCGTTTGCAGTAAAGATGAAATTAATGGTAATAGGGAAACCTGTGGTAAATTATTAATGGATATTGGATCATTATCATTTATAAACGAACCTCTATGACCACCAGCTTCAATACCTTGTGCACAAATGATATCGACTCCACTATCTTGTAATATAATGGCTTCTTGTAAACAAGTTGCTGTACCAATTAATATTGAATTTGGATTAAAATGTTTAATTTTTTGAATTGATTCTCTATCCAATTTACCAAATGTAAAACTAATTACATCAATACCCTCCTCTAATAGAATATCAATTTGATCATGATAATTATAAATATTTAATTCATTTATTGATTTTGGTAATGAATTACTCATTTGTTGTTGTAATTCAACTGAAAAATTTGATTTGATCTTTTCATTTTTTAATATAAATTCTTTCATCTCATCATAGTTTTCTTGATTATAATTTATTGTTTCATTGGTTAATTTATTTGTAAATAAATTAACCGAAAATCTTTTATTTGTTAATGATTTGGTTTCTTTTATAAGTTGTTTTGTAACTTTAGGTGATAATCCACCAACTGGTAATGATCCTAAAATTCCAAAATTTGAACATTCTGCAACCATTTTTGGTGATGTGACACCTAACATTGGAGCTTGAATAATTGGATATTTAATAATTAATAGTTTATTTATCATTTTAAAAAAATTTAAGTTAATTTAAAAAATAA
>JACAFZ010003000.1:0-11257 GCA_015252675.1 Dictyostelium gargantuum | reverse complement strand
TCAACTTAATATATTTATCTTACACCTATATAAAAATATACATCAAAATAAAAATAAAAATCAACATCATAAACAACATCAACATCAACATCAAACAATCAATACTTTACAACCTTTTCAATTCAAACAAGTACTTATTTAGGTACACCATTACCAAATAAGAATGTTACAATTAGTTGTGTGTATGAAAGTAATGCCAATTCAATTGGTAGGATGTTGGATTTTATTCAAAGCCAATCGATTACAACAGACGATAATGGTTTGGCATCATTAAAATTCAATATCGATGCAAAAAAATCTTCAGAATTCCAAGATGGCGATATAATATCGTGTATTGCTAGTTATTTAGATCCAACTGGTTCATTAATCAAAGAGAAACCAATACCAATTCCAATTTTGTCAACTGAATATCGTGTCGAAATTCAATCAAATGATTATTCAGCATTCTTTGGTTACCCATCTACTACATCTGCAGTATTATTTAATCAAACCTCACTTGAATCCATTGGAAATGTAACAGTTGAAATGAAATTAATCTACACCAATAGTTCGATTAAACATTTACCATTGCCAAATCATTCCATTGATAATAGTACACTCTACAAAGTTGTTAAAAATTCAATTTACAACGTATGGCAACAAGAAATTGAACCACCATTCATACCAAATCAAATAATCAACAACAACAATAATAATGGTAAAATAAATTCAACAACAACTACAACTACAACAACTACAACAACTACAACATCAAATAAAACAATATTAAAAAATAATGGGTTATTATGTAGATTTAAAACATCATCACAAACAGATATTTTTAATGAAGATGCTAGAAAATGTTTTGTAGTATTACCATCAACAAATATTGGTGATAAAAATTATTTTATAATGGCAACAATATTTTTGCCAAACGGAAAAAAGATAGTTAAATATCAAAAATATAATATCAATAAAAAGTCAATATTTTCACCATCCGTTGAAGTGTTATCATTGGTAAAAAGATCAGAATATTACACAGGTCAAAGTATTGTTATTCGTTATTATAATCCATTCAAATCTGCTGCATTCACATTAAGATATGGTTGCGGTAATTTAAATACATGGAAACAAATTCAGGTAAAATCTCATGGTTTTCAAACTTTTTCAATTAAAGTACCACCTGGATGTGAATCTAAAAAATTGGGTCTTAATGGTGTATTGATTGGTAATAAATATGGTTTCATATTATCGGATTCAACCAAAACTTCCCTAACAACTTTTGATATTACAAAACCTAATCCTCAAACATTTTCAAGAGCATTCACAATTAAAGATCGTCCAATTGCAGATTTATCAATTAAATTATCAAACTTAAACTCAATTTATCATCCAGGTGAAAATGCATCATTTACAATTCATATAAATGATCCAATTACTAGAAAACCAATTAATCAAACTATGGAAGCATGTGTTATGGTCATTGATAAAAGAAATTTAGATTTATATAGCCATCCAATGGAAAATGGCAATAGATTATCGTTTGATAATTTTTTTAGTTCGGTTTCAGATTCTCGTTTTAATTTAATTCATAATTATCGTGAAATGTTAAAGGTAGTCAGTAAAATTTTAAATTTTGATAGATGGGGTTATTTTTATTGGGGTAGAAATACTCCTTTGACTAAAAACTTTTCAGATCATTTCCAAAATGATTACCAATGGTTTACTGAACCAAATTATGGTTTTCGTAGTGGTAGTCGTGATTTCTTTAGTGGCGGTGGAGGTGAAATAATGGAAGATTCAATGTCTGCTTTACTAAAAGAAAAAGCAATGCCATTCAAGCAAAACAGCAACACCAACCACATGGAGGGTGAGATTTCATTTATGCATACAAATTTCAAAACAACTCCATTGTTTATTGGTAAAACCATTGTAAATAATGGTGTTGCTAAATTTGATTTTAAATTACCAGATGATCTTACAACATTTACAATCAGAGTATACACAGTATCTAAAAGTACCCATAAATTAATTTCAAGTGAATCAAATATTATCTCTCGGAAAGATTTAAATATGATTAGTTTTTCACCAAGATTCGTAAGAACAGGTGATAAATTCGAAGTTGGTGTTAGTATTACTCGTATCAACGAAACAATTAATACAACCAATCTAGGAGTTAGAGCAAAGGTTAAGGATGCATGTATTGAATTTAATTCAAAATTAGATTTGCTTCAAGGTCAGGATATTAAATTTAGTGAGACAAGTAAAACATCGGTAAATTTAGTATTCCCAATGATTGCAAAATATCAATGTAGTGCAGTCGTATTCTTTTTCTTGGAAGATAAAAAAACTGGTAAAATTTTAAATGGAATAACGTCAGAGTTTTCAATACTTGGTAAACAACTACCACTCTATGTTGGAAGTAATTTTGAAGTTGTAGCAAATTCAACGTCTGCAGAATTTTTGACATTGCCACAAAGTGAGGGTGATGTTGGTAATTTGAAATTGACAATTGGTGTTGGTAATTATCCATTGGTTCAAGAAAAATGTTTAAAACTTTTATCAATTTCAAAGAAAAGATTACCTTCATCAGTGGATTTATTATCTCAACAAGTTACATATGGCGCATTAAGTAGTTATAGTTATAATTCATCATTGATTGTACAATCACAGCAAACCATTGAAGGAATAAACGAAGGTTTCTATGTTTATTCTCGTAGTGTAATATCTTGGTATCCAAAAGGTGAACCTGCACTATATCCAAATGTTTATGCAATCGTTTTACATTCTTTAATGGACGTAACAGATACTGCAGGTTGGTCGATTTTGGCAAACATTTCAAATTGGGTTAATTTTGTGGATCAACAATTAAATGCTGACATCCAAAATTCTGTTAGATCAAATACTCCTGTAAATAAAGAATTGATTGGTTTGGCATCGATTGGTTTGGGCTATTACTGGGCACCAAAAGATGAAGATTTAAATGAACTTTATTCATTTGATGCATTAACTGCAAATATAACCGACAATTGTTCATTGCTTTGTCAAACTTATTTCTCATTGGCTGCAATTATTCGTGGTGAAAGTTCATACCCTTTTATTGAGGTAGTTATGAATAATCTTAAAAACTCAATACACATTCAAGGTAAAACTGCATATATTAGCGAAGTTGGTAATCAAATTAATAGTAAAATCACAGAGTTGACAACATTTGCAAGCATTCTTTTCACGTTGAGATATGAAACATCAGATCCAATACTTGCAAAAATGATATCATTTATTGCTCACGGTAGTACAGCAGCTCAAATCATTCCATCACCTTATTTATTCTATGGTTCAGAAACATCATCACAACAAGAAGCATTATCATTGATTGCAATTTCATTCTATGATAAATCTGTAAAAAATATTTCACCAGATTTAACATTCACATCTTATCAACCATCAACATCACCGCCACCACCTAATCCACCATTATTAGAGTATCATTTCTCACCAAACAACAGTGCTGATAATATTGAAAAGAAATTCCCTTATTCAACATTGGCCACAAATAAAACTATTTACTTTAGTTCGGTTGGTAAAGGCCAAGTTTCAGTGGCAGTCGGTGTTGAATATACACCAATTAATATACCAACCACACCAATTTATAATGGATTCTACGTTGAAAAGATTATAATTGATATTAGTAGTGGTATTAGTAGCTCTATAAGTGGTAATGGTAAAATCAACAACACTCTTTTATTTTATCGTGGTCAAGAAGTATTGATAGTTTTATCAGTTACAATTCCAGATTATATGAACGATGTTTTCATTGAAGATCCATCAAGTGGTGGTATAGAACCCATTGATAATAATATTGATAATGGAGATAATTTATTTAGTTTACCAATAATTGCCAATAATAACCAACAAAGATTATCATCCAATAAATTACAATCCTATCAATATAGTCAAATTAAAAATGATCGTTTAATTTGGTTTTATCAACCATTTTCACACAGAGAAACAAGACGTGATAAAGTTATTTATCAAGGTTCAAATATATCACCAAGTTCTTATCAAGTTAGTTATAAATGTATTGTCACAAGTGTTGGTAGTTTTACAATGCCTCCAACTAAAGTTTATTCATCAACTCAACCTGAATTATTTGGTACTTCAAAAGGTTATACATATACTGTCAAATAATAATAATTAAATATTTTATTAAATACCGGGTATTCTTTTTTTTTACTTTCTCAAAATAATAATAATAATAATAAATATAAAACACATTTTTTTAATTTAATAATTTAAAATTTTTATTTGTATATCCATGACGATGATGGTGATGGTGATGGTGATGATGATTATATTTAATTTAATAACCTCCATATACAACTGCGCATGGTGATAAAGTATCTTTGTTTTCAAATTTATCTTGATAATAGTATTGTGCAAGAGTATCAACACCATAAACTACAATATCTGCATTATCTCTTAAAACACCAGACCAAAAAGTATCTATACTGATATTTGTATTATCATCATGAATATGAAAGAATGAGCCCCATTCATAATTGGTTGAACCAGTTGATCTTTCAACTAAACCATCTTTATCAACTTTTACCTCTTGATTATTAGTATTTTTTTGTCTTTTTAAAATAATTACTTCATTTGGATCTTGAATTTCTTCAATAATTGCTACAGTCATTAATTTTACTCTACAATAAATATAGTGATGGATAGAAGTTAGTTTAAAAAAGTGTTTTATTTTGTTGGTTAGATAATATATAAATATATATTATATAAAAATAAATACATACTGTTTTGGTGCAACTACATCACCAATTATATTATCACCAACATAACAAAATTTCAAATTATCTTTACCAAGTGATTGTTTTAATTTTTCTAAAACCAAATGAATATTACCACCTCTGAAAATTGAATCTACAGAATTTAATTCAATGTTATCACATTGTAAATATTCAGATTTATCTTTTGGATGATAAGTTAATTGTCTGGTGAATGGTTTTTCGGTTGCACTTGCTCTAAAGAATTCTGGTTTTTTAGCATCGACGATTATACAATCGAAATAATCTTTAAAGTTATCACCAAATGAATAGGTCATTACAGAATGACAATATTCAGATTTTGAATTTGTAATTAATAAAACCTTTGTACCCTTTGAACGAATAAATTGTAACCATTGTTTAAATGGTTCACTTGCTTTATAGATGAATTTACTTGGGTCTTTACCAAATTCTGAAAAATAAGAACCACTATAAAAATCACTATAATGTTTTGTGATTGCTATAATGATTTCTTTTGCCAATTGTTTTAATAATTTTGGAGTTTCATCCAATGAAATTGAATCTCTTTGTAAATGATCCATGAAATCTCTAAAAATACCAGTTACTGGTGTTTCAAAATAAGATACCATTGTAAAAAATCTTGAACAATTATCACCTGTATAATCCTTTAATGGAAATCCATTTGGTATACTTTGATTATGATAAATTGAATCAATCTCTTCTTTTTCTACAATTTTATAACCTCTATATGCTTTAATAACTTGTTTTTTATTATCAAATTTTAAAATTAATCCTAATTCTAAATCAATTAATAAACCACGTTTACTAAAATTAAAATCTGGTTTACTCTTTTTAAAAAAAAATGTTAAGGTTTGTTTGTTTGTTTATTTGTTTGTTTGTTTATTTTTTTTGTTTGTTGTGTCGTTGTTATTGTTGGTGAAAAATAATATATTTATATATCAGTTTCTTACATTCTTTAAAAATGGGAATATATTAACTAAATGATCCAACATACAACCATATACTAATTCACCAATTGCGATATTATTATATCTAACAATTGCCATATCCATATCAAATGATATACAATCAAGTGATTTAAATGATTTATGTAATTCAATCTCTGTATTAATTATCTCTTCCATATTAATATTATTATTAATATTATTATTATTATATGCAGTAGTGTTACGTTATTAAAATAATTTTTAAAAAAAAGAAAAAAAAAATAATTTAAAATAGGTGTCGTTTGCCATGGAAATAAAAAAAAATATTAATAATAAATTATTAAAACCAAAATTTCCACCCGCAATGACGATATGAGTGCCTAAAAAGAATTTTTTATTTTTTATTTTTTATTTTTTTTTTTTTTATTTTTTATTTTTTTATTTTTTATTTTTTTTAAAATCTTAATACTTTATTCTAATTGTTTGGTTAAAGAAACACTAAAATAGTTATAATAAATGTGTGTTGTGTGTATCTTAATATTTTCAATTTTATAAAAAAAAAACAATTAGCAAGTCAAAAAAAAAAAAAAAAAAAATTTATACAAAGGTTTATAGTTTTTATTTAGAATTTTTAAAAATATTGAATATTTAGATGACGAACGATTATACATGATAAAAGTACATATTAATTAATAGCGGCAATTAATTAAAATGGTGAGATAAAGATCATTAAATTAATAACCTTGAATGGTTAATATAGTCTTGTGTTGAATTTTTTGAATAGTTATAGATTAATGGTGGAGGATAATTGAATTTAATTTTATCTGGGTTTAAAACAGAGAGAGAATTGTGACCACTTTCTATACTGATGTATTTATTGATACCTGATGTTGTTATTGGTAATTCCCCAACTTTTGATAATGGTATAATTAAACAATTTATATTTCTCTGATATACTTTCAATAATACACTTTTGTTTACCAATGGTTATTGATGTTGATTGTTTTTGATAATCAAAATAGTAATGACCTGAAATTGTTACAGTACCACTACACCGTATGCTATTAACACCTGAAATAACTGGATTTAAAGTATATGTATGATTATTGCTACTATTGGTGATAACATTTACATCTATATAGCCAGGTAACCAACATATAGTTAATATTCAATATGACTCACAATCGTATACAACAACATTTTCATTTGGTGCTCCACGGATTTTAAATTATACAATTATATATGGATTTTTGATGTTGTTATGATTACAACACCAACTCATCAAATTCAATTGTAATAGTTGATGGTATAAACTTTAATTCAAATGAATCATTATTTACCTCATCTTTTTCCAATAGGACCATTACACCAATTATAGGATCATTAAAAGATAATCAATTTAAATTCATACTATTGGATATTGATGAAATAAATATATTAATATTATTGTAGATGATATTAAAATTGATCAAAATATGATGATTTATCTATTACCAAGAAATACTAGTATAAGCAAAACTAAAAGAGTAAAAACTTATGATGATGTATTTGAAATATATGGAAATAATTTATTATCAATAATGTAAATTATCAAATTAAAGTTACTGCTAATGATAAATTGTGTCCAATTATAGAAAGTTCGGTTAATGATAATAGTTTATTGATTATTGTTGTTGATGGGGTTGGATTATTTAATTTATCAATATATATTGGTGATAATCTTTCAACAATTATCAATTATTATGATGTTGATATTGTATCTACATATGGTGAATATAATGATCATACTTTGAAAAAACTATAAATGGTAATAACTTTGGTAATGGTGCATTGATTAACATATATCAATTACCTGAACAATTTAACATTCCATGTAATCATATAATATATCATGATATCAACGAACCACTCATTTATAGAATTTGATCAACATTTATGTGAAATTGAAACTAATATCACTTCATTTATTAATCAATTAACTTATAAAAATGTGTCAATCATTTTAAAACTTGGAAATAACCATTTAATATTTTATTGGCTGATATTTCAACACCATCACCGTTGCCATTATCTTCAAAATCATCAGTGTCAGATAGCGAATGTATTGAAGAAAATCAACAACACCAGAGGGATTAAAAGTTGGACAAAAAGCCGGTATTGCAGTTGGTGTTATAATTGGTTTTTCTTTAACCACTGTTTTTGTTGTATGTGTATATATTATTTTTACTGTCACTCTAAAATTATATAACCCACATTTCATCTTACTATATCTTTTATTTATCCTATTTGCAGGTTCTAATCTTAAAAAATAATTTTATAAACAAACCATAGTATAAAATAAAAAATAAATCATTCTCCTCTCATTTTTTTTAAAAAATAACATCCTTTCTTTAATTTCACGTAAAATAACAACTAAAAAATAGGGGGTTATCCATACAATAATAACAACAAAAATAATTTGATATTAATTTACATACTGTTTAGTCTAAATTTTATTATTATTAGAGTTTAATTTATTTTTGATCAAAATTTGTTCTTTTATGTTTGGATAAAATAAAACTATATTTCATTTTGATTGTGCTTGACGTTCTTTTAAAATCAATGAAGAAGTATCAATTCCACCACTTATTATAAACAATCTAATATTTGATGAATTATAAATATTAAATTTTAAACCTTCTTGTTCAAATAATGATTTTAATGATTCAATAATTATTTCAATTTCTTTAATCTCTTTATAAACTAATTTATTAATTGGTGGTAGTCTTAATTGATCACTTATGGTTACTGCATTTACATAATCTTTAACTATTTCACTTTTACATCCTCTAAATAAGTTTGGAAATCCAACACTCTTATGATAACCATAACCACTAACATTAACGCTACCAACACCTTCAACCTTAGAAAAAATTGTTAAGAACTGATTTTTAAATTCATATAACCTAGCCTGTTTTTCATTTCTAAAATATTTTTCCAATATATCGGAAACAACGTAGCTTGATTGTTTTCTAGAATCAAATAATTTAGTATAATGATCTATATCATTTTCATTATATCTAATTTTATGATTATCCAATTTATTTAGTAATTCTTTTTTAAAATTATTCTTTTTTCCAATTATTTCTAAATTCTTATCACCAGTAATTTGATTACGTAATACTATATTTCTCCAAACTTTAAAAAACAATTCATCTGATATTGATTTACCATTTGAACAAATACCTTTACATCCACATTTTACTATAAATTTATAAAAATAATAATAACAATAAAGTGTCGGTTGGTTAACTTAATTATTACTTAATGAATTTAACATATTAAATAAATATTTACAAGAACATTTATGACCAACTTTTGAACAACCACAAATATTTGAACATAATGAATGTGTATCTGGATCTAGTGTTTTACAAATACATTTTTTTGATTTTTTGGATGTATATTTGCGAATCGTTTTTGATTTTATATTCTTTTCGACCTTTTTTTTATATTCTTTTTCTTTTCTAATTCTGTCATGATTAAAATGTTGAGGCGGTTTTTTATTATTATTATCATCATTATCACAATAATTCATTTTTATTTTTGGTAAATTAAAATTGTATTTTTAAATTTTATTTGTTTTGTTTAAAAAAGAAAAATGGGAAAAAAAATGGAAAAAAAATAAATAAAAATAAAAATTTAAAAAAAAAAAAAGATCTAGTAATCTTGAATAATTTGATCAAATTATTGCCATTAAAATAAGAATTGGAACCAATCTTCAAAAAAGTATACTAGTTAAATAACAAATTTTTTTTACCAATATTGATGATAAAATTCATTATAATAGTTAAATTTTAAAAGAGTAGATTAATAATTATTTGGTTGAATAATGATGATGTGTGTTTGTAATTTGAAAAATTTAAAAAATTAAAAAAAAAAAAATAAAAAAAAAAAAAGTTCAATTTATGAAATTTTTTATCATTGTGATAAAAAAAAAACTATAAATATATATAAATACATATGAAATAAAATGACAGGTGGTGGATGGCTGTTTTTTGCAGCAGGTGCTATTCCAGTAATAGAAGGTAGTTGGAGATATATGGGTGTACGTATACGTATACATACCATCAGATAATTATAATAATGATTATATTAATTTAATTTATATTTATATATATATACAAATTAATTATATAATTAATAGGGTGCATCAATTGTATTTCATGGTATAAAAACATATATTTTTGGAAAGCTTGTTAGGACAATTGAATATCCAGATGGTGAAATGGTTTCAATTGTAATTAGAACAAATAATTTAAATAGATTAAAAAATGAAATTATAAAACATCAACCTGCATTATTTCCAGGTGTAGAATTGGATTTGGATGATGTTAAATATGTATCAAGATGGACACCACCACATTTTACAGAGCCATGTACAAAGAATAAAGATTTAAAAATGGTACCTGATGGTGGTGTAATATTTTGGTCAAGATTCGATAAAATACCAAGAAGGGGTGTAACATTAGATATTAAGGATAAAGATTACATTAAATTGGATCAAGCAATACAATACGTTTCAAAATTAGGTAAAAGTGGTATAATTGAAGAGTCTTTAAAATTAACTGAACAACAAGAGAATGCTTTAATAGATTTACTTTTAGAAAAAGATGAAGCCATTTTAGCATTACATAGAAATTTTAATCCCTATCCAAATATTTTCAGATATCATGCATTACGTTATTTAAATCATAAAAAAGGTTTACAATATGACCCACACCCTACAAAATTAAAATCTGAACCAATTGAATTATCACAACCTTCTACCACTACAACAAATACTACAAATCAACAACAAAATCAACAACATCAACAACAACAACAACAACAACAACAACAACAACAACAACAACAACAACAAAAAGAAAAACCAAAACCAATACAAACAGATAACAAAACATCAACGAATGCTCCCTCTGCAACAGATTTAAATGCAACAATTTAATTTTATATATAAATAAATAAAACAGTATTTTTTATTTATTAATTTATTTTTAGAGCTTGAAAAATTATTTTTTAAGGAGGAATACTTGAGGATCACATAATGTTGATCATTTCTTTTGTTGTAAAATAATAAAGTGAATTTTCTACTTTTTTATTTGAGTTAAATGATTTAATAAGTAATTTGATGTTGTGAGAGAAAAATCTAAATTAACAAATATTTCCTCCAGAGATCAATTGAAATCAATTTAACTTTAGAAGAATCTGATTAATACTTTTTTGTTTTATTAAAAAAATAAATGAAAAATCTTGCATCATATATTCTAAAATATTTTAAAGGAACACTCTTCCTTTTTATATATTAATATCCATTATATTATCAAAAAAAATTATTTAAAAGGAAATAGATATTTTTAAAATATCAAGCGTTTTCCAACGAAATAATAATCAAAATAAAAAAAATCAAAAAAAAAAAAAAAAAAAAAAAATAAAAAAATTTTTTTTAAATTAAAAATTAAAAAAAAAAAATTTATATATATAAATTTATAAAAA
>JACAFZ010002778.1:0-14330 GCA_015252675.1 Dictyostelium gargantuum | reverse complement strand
TTTTTTTTTTTTTTTTTAATTTTTTTTTTTTTTTTTTTTTTTATTTTTTTTTTTTAAAAAATAATTTTTTTTTTTTTTTTTTTTTTTTTATTTTTTTTTTTTTATTTTCACACAAAAACACACATATACACACAAACATCCATCATCATCGTCCAACTTTGAAATTTTTTCAACACTCATATTATTTGTAATTTTATATAGTTTAAAAATAGAAATTCATTTCCAGTTTTTAATTAAATTTTTTTTTTTTTTTTTTTATATTTATTTTAAAACACACTATTCTCACCACACTTTACATTAGTTTATACTCTAAAATACATATACTTACTTATATACTTTTTTACTTTTACTTTTCAATTATAATAGGGAATTACTCTTTTAATAATAATAATTACCAAAACCAAACAAAAAATTAACACATCACTTTTTTTTTTAAATTAAATTAAACACCCGTGATCACTTTTTTTTTTTTTCACCATATTTTTTTAAAAAAATTAAAAAACAAATTTTTTTTTTTTTTTTTAAATATCGCACTTCCCTCACTTTACACACTTCCTATTTTTAAATTAAATTAAAATTTTTTTTTTTTTCAAAAGAATGGAATCAGAAGTTGGTGGATATAATCCAATTGTTGATTTTAACAATAATAATGGTGTTGTTACACCAGATAATACAAAAAGTATGAAACTTGACAATAATAATAATGAAACTGTAGTTGAAACAATTAATAATAATAATAATAATAATAATAATAATAATAATAATAATAATAATGGTTATTATTCATCACCAAATTCATCATCAACTGCTAATTCTGCAAATGATGATCAAATACAACAACAACAACAACAACAACAACAACAACAACAACAACAACAATTACAACAACTACAACCATCTCAACAACAGCAACAACCAATCATACAACAAGAACAAACAAATCAACAACCAACTCAACAAGAACAAAGACAACCATCACCACCAACTCAACAACAGCTAAATAATAATAATAATAATAATAATAATAATAATAATAATAATAATAATAATCATCCAACATCACCACAAAAGATTGAAATTATAAGATCCGATAATAATAATCAAAACAATCATTATACAAAAACATCGCCTCATAGAACCAGTACTTCACCCACAAATATATCACCTCCACATTCTGATTCAAATAACAATAATAATAATAATAATAATAACAACACCAATAGCAACAGCAACAATAATAATAATAATAATAATAATAGTAGTAGTAGCAGTAGCAATAATAATAATAATAATAGTACCATAAATGTAAAACCAAGAGATGAAAGTTCCTCAAAGAGAAGAGAATCGGATAGTAATAATAACAACAATAGTAGTAATAGAGATAGAGGTGATAGAGATCGTGAAAGAGAAAGAGAGCGTGATCGTGAAAGAGAAAGAGAAAGAGAACGTGAAAGAGAACGTGAGCGTGGTAGAGACAGAGATAGAGATAGAAGTGATAGATCCGATAATAAAGGTAGTGGTGATAATAATAATAATAATAATAATAATAACAATAACAATAACAATAATAATAATAGATCATCCAATGATCATAGAGATAAAAGAGATGAAAGAAATGAAAGTAGTGGCGGTAGATCCGATAATAATAATAATAATAATAATAGAAGTGGAGGCGATAATAAAAATGAAAATAGAAATGAAAGTGGTAGTGGTAGATCTGATAACAAAGGAAGTGACCGTGATATGAACGAGGAAAGAAATAACATTAATAATAATAATAATAATAACTACAATAATAATAATAGTAGTAACAATATCAACAACAACAATAATAATGGAAGTGGCAATAGCGGAGGTGGTAGTGTTGGTGGGTCCACTAGTAACGATAGAGATCGTATGAGCAGTGATAGAAGAGATAGATCAGATCGTAGTAGAGGAGAGCGTGTTGGTGGAAATGGTTCACCTGCTGGTTCATCACCATCATTACAATCAATGGGCTCTAGCTCATCATCTGGTGGCGGTAGTAGTGGCGGCGGTAGTGGTTCAATGAAAAAAGAAAGCGGTGGTGGCAGTGGTGGTACAACACCACCAATTAATTCACAACAATTCCAACAACAACAACAATATATTCGTGAATTACAAGCTCAATTGGATGGTCAAACTAAAAATAATCAAGTTCTTTCCGAAAAGATTCGTGATCTCGATGTTACATTAAACAGGAAGACTATTTTGTTGTCAAAATATAGAAAAACACTTTTAAGATTCTTTGAGGAAGGTGGAGTAGAAGGTGAGAATGGCTTTGATAATTTAAGTGAAAGATCTTTATCAAGATCACCATCCCGTTCAATGTCAAGATCACGTTCAAGATCACGTTCAAGATCCCGTTCAAGATCACACTCTAGATCCGTTTCCCGTAGTAGATCATCCTCACCAATGTATAATGGCGGCGGTAACAACAATGGCAACGGTTATGTTAGTAACAGTAGCGGTAGCGGAGCAGCTGGTAACGATAGATCATCAAGTAAATCTTATCATTCACCGGAAAAGGGTGAATTAAAAAGAAAGAGTGGTGGTGACGATGGTAAGGATATTAAAAGAAGAAAAATTGGCTCCAGAAGAAATACCCTTTGGACAACAGAAGACGACGAAAAGTTTGCCGAAGCTTACAACAAATATGGTAAAAGTTGGAAAACTATTCATAGCCATTTACCAGATAAAACTAGAGAACAAGTTCAAAGTCATGGTCAATATTTAATTAGAATTGGTAAATTGCAAGATCTTCATAAAGATGGTAGAAGAACAAGACATATTAAACCTGATCTTAGTTTGGGTAGCAGTAGTAGTAGCAACAACAACAATAATAACAACAACAACAACAATAATGGTCACCATCATCATTCATCATCTCATCACCATCATGATAAACATAATAACAACAACCACCACAGTAATTTAAATATTTTAAATAATTTAACAAGTAATAATAATAATAATAATAATAATAATAATAATAATAATAATAATAATAACAACTATGATGATAGATCATCTTATGATTCACCACTTTCACAAATTGATTCACCAAGAGACGATATTGATGATGAAATTTTAATTTAAAAAAAAACAGAAACATGTACATGTATTCAAATAATAAAAACCAAATAAAACCAATAAAAAAAAATAAAAATAAAAATAAAAAAAAAAATTTAATAAATAAATAAATAATAATAAAAAATTATAAAACTTTAACAATGATTGTTTTTTTAATAACTAGGTAAAACTTAAAAATATTTATTAGTTTGTAAACAACATATGTGTTTTAATATTTTATTAATAATATTATAATCTTTTATATTCAGTATAGGTGAATAAAAAAAATGAATATAAAATAAATCTAAATTTAAAATTTTGAAAAATCAAGGTATAATACCAAAAAAATTGTTGAACCACAAACAAAAAATAAAACTGGATAATATGTACTTGGTAACCTTACGCCAGATTCTTTAAACAACCACAACCATGGTCCCCGATAATATTAAAATTCACCATTCATATGATAGTAAAAACAGTTAACCTGATACTTGTAGCGGTTGGTATCAAAATCAATCAAGTAACTTAAAGTTAAAAAATAATAATGTGCACATTTCATGCATCAAATATTCTTCCACTGATTTTTTTTTTTTCCATAATATCTTTAGAAAATAAATATTTCCACAAATAAAAATTTTTTTTTTTAATTTGTTTGGTTGTTTGGATTTTTGGATGTTTGATTGTGTTTAGTGGAATTTGGTTTATTTATGCGTTGGGTTGTTTTTATTTATGTATACATTATATATTTGGTGGTTTGTTTTATGATGAGTGTGTGTTATGTTATGGTTAATGTTTATAAACCAAACTAACTTAAATATAACCATTTTGGAGCATTATCAGGTATACCAACTAAATCAGTGTCAAATAATTCTATAAATTGTTCATTTAATAATCTTACTTTACTACCAGCAAATCTTCTATACTCTTCAAAAATTGAAGTTAAATTCCAACGTTGTAATTTTCTTAGACAACCGATTACAGTACCAGTTCTATGTCTACCCAAATTACACATTACATGAAGTGGATAATTATCTGGATTTAAAATAATCTTTAATGCTGATATTACAATTTCTTCAGATATTGGATTCCATGGATTTTGATGTGTATCCATACCTAAATGTATTAATTCTATATCTTGATCTTCTACAAAATTTTGACTATAAACATATAACATATAATATATAACACACACACATTTATATATATATATATATTATATTAATATACAATATAGTAGTGGTAGTGGTAGTGGTAGTGGTTTTGAAATTCATTGTTTCTTTCTTACAATTGTTGCGAAGGATCATCTGGTGCTAAAAATATAATCTTTTTTAATTGTAATTTTTCTAAAAATGGAAAATTTAATTCATTTGGTTGACCTGATCTATATAAATCATCTGCAACCATACCAAAATTAAGTGGTGGAATATGATGTGCCATTATATATTATTATTCTGTATCTTTGTTAAAAATGCAAAAAAAAAAATAAAAAAAATGAAAAAATTTAAAAGTCAAATTAATTTTTAAAATTTTTTTTAATTTTTAATTTTTTTTTTTTTAATAATATAAATAATTTAAAAATGATTTATAACCATCATTAATTATGATCTGAACAAATTGTTTTCTTAAATTTCAAATGAAAAAATAAATATATTATATATATAATTGACATAAAAACAAACAACATTAATAAATTATTATGGAGATGGATTAGGAAGATCTTCCAAATGTTTTTAGATTTAAAATATTAAATTAATAAATGTATATGTTTAAATATTTGTTTGTTGTTTTAAAGACGTGGTGATTTTATCGTTTGTAGTTCAAAACACATGCGTTGTGTGATAAATTATTTTTTTTATGGTTGAAAATTAAAAAAAAAAAAAAAAAAAAAAAAAAAAAAAAAAAAAATTTTTTTTTTAATTTTTTTTTTTTTTTTTTTTTTTTTTTCATATATTGAATCTTTTTTTTGTTATTACTATAATTTTTCCTTTTTATACTCGATAAATTTTAGATTTATTTATTATATTAATATATCTATAATAAATTGATAATAGTAAATCAAAGATATCTATTTTTTTTTTTTACTATAATAATAATTAATATATCCAAGAATATTTTATTGGTATAGTTAGTTTTTTTTATACACATATAAAATTAAAGATGTCATCAAAATTAAGAGATTTAATTAAAACTGTTAGAAGTTGTAAAACAGCAGCAGAGGAACGTGCACAAATTGCAAAAGAATCAGCAATCATTCGTACAGCAATGAAAGAAGAGGATCTTGAATCTAGACAAAGAAATGTTGCAAAATTATTATACATTCATATGTTGGGTTATCCAACTCAATTCGGCCAAATGGAATGTTTGAAATTAATTGTATCACCATCATATGCTGATAAAAGAATTGGTTATCTTGGTTTAATGTTATTATTAGATGAAAAACAAGAGGTTTTATTATTAGCAACAAATTGTATTAGAGGGTATGTTTGTTATTATTATTATTATTATTATTAGTATTAATATTATTATTATTATTATTATTATTAATATTTTTAATTTTTTATAATAATAAATAAATAAATTAATTAATTTATACTAATGGTAATATATCTACTATACTTAAAAAATATAGTGATATACTTAATCCAAATCAATTTATTGTTGGTGTTGCATTATGTGCATTTGGTAATATATGTTCAACAGCAATGGCAAGAGATATTTCAGGAGATATTGAAAAGGTATTATCACATTCAAATCCATATATTAGAAAGAAAGCAGCATTATGTGCAATTAGAGTATTGAGAAAAGTACCAGATTTAACAGAGAATTATATACCAAAGATCAAAGCATTATTATCGGAAAGAAATCATGCAGTCATATTGACAGCATTGACATTAATTGTTGAAATTTGTGAAATGGATGCCAGTCAAATCATTCACTTTAAAAAGATGGTACCACAATTGGTTAGAATTTTAAAGAGTTTAACATCATCTGGTTACTTGCCAGAACATGATATTGGAGGTGTAACCGATCCATTCCTTCAAGTTAAAATTTTACGTCTTTTGAGAATTTTAGGTCAAAACGATGCAGAGGCATCCGATGCAATGAACGATATATTGGCACAAGTTTCTACCAATACCGATAGCACAAAGAACGTTGGTAACGCAATCCTCTATGAATGTGTTCAAACCATTATGACCATCGAATCGGAAAATGGTCTCAAGGTTATGGCAATCAATATTTTGGGTAGATTCCTTTTGAATCGTGATAACAACATTCGTTACGTTGCATTGAATACTTTGTCACGTGTGGTAAACACCGATATTCAAGCCGTACAAAGACATAGAAACACCATTGTCGAATGTTTAAAGGATCCAGATGTCAGTATTCGTTGCAGAGCTTTGGATTTGATTTACTCTTTGGTCACTGAATCAAATATTCGTGTGCTCGTTAGAGAATTGTTAAACTTTTTATTGATTGCAGACGCTCAATTTAAATCGGAATTGGTTGCAAAACTTTGCATTGTAACCGAAAAATATGCACCAAACAAAAGATGGCAAATCGATACCATTCTTCGTGTAATGTCAATCGCTGGTAATTTCATTCCAGACGAAGTACCATCCAATTTGATTCAACTCATCTCCTCTACACCTGAACTCTCTAGTTATGCCGTTCAAAAATTATATTTAGCTCTCACTCAAGATATCACTCAACAACCACTCACTCAAGTTGGTCTATGGTGTATCGGTGAATATGGTGATTTACTTGTCGCCGATAAATCTCAATTACCAAAAGATGAAGATGGTCTTTCATTAAATGTTTCTGAACAAGCCGTTATCGATCTTATTGAATCAATTTTTAAACATGCAACTACTACTCAATCAACTCGTCAATATTCTTTAACTTCATTGGCTAAATTATCATCAAGATTTTCTCAATCTTCTTTACAGTAAGTTTAATTAATTTATTATTATTTATCAATTATTTATTATTATAATGATGATGATGATCACTAATTTACCATAATATCTCCCACTCATTCATAGACGTATTAAAGTTATGATTGATAATTATAAACAAAATATTAATTTAGAATTACAACAACGTGCTTGTGAATATTCAACATTGTTTGATTTTGATAAAAAATCATCAATTTTAGATAGAATGCCACCAATCGAAAAACAAGAAGAATCACCACATATTGGTAATAGTAATAAAAACATTCCAACTCAAACTCCACCACAACAACATCATAATCAACAACCACCACCATCACAACAACAACAACAATCTTCTCAATTTGGTTCATTGTTGGATGGTCTTGATTCACCAACTCAAACATCAGCAAATAACAACAATAATAATAACAACAAACAACAAGGCAGCGCTATGTCACTTTTAGAAGATATTTTTGGACCAACACCAACACCAACTTCATCAAATAACAACAATAATAATAACATGAATAACAACTATATGAACAACAACAATATGAATATGGGTATGAATAATGTGAATATGAATAACAATATGAATAATAATAATAATAATATGAATAATAATAACAATAGATCACAAGCATCAGCACTTTTAGATATTATGGGTGATTTATCATTAGGACCATCAACAACAACCACTTCATCACCACCACAATCACAAAACGCATTATCACCAAACCAACAACAACAACCACTATCACCAAGTAATATTGGAAGCGCAGTATTACAACCAGTACCACAACCTTTATCATTTAATGTATTCCAAAAACATGGTTTGGATATTACATATGAATGTAGTAAACCACAACCAAATAATCTTTCATTAACTAGCATCAATATGATAATTACAAATACTGGTTCTAGTCCAATTTCAAATTTTTCATTACAAGCTGCAGTTCCAAAATACTTAAAGATTCAATTGTTACCACCATCATCAACAGTTATCCCACCAAACAACTCTGGTGAAGTAACTCAAGGTTCTAAAATTCTTAATTCAATTCAAGGTCAAAAACCAATTTTAATTCGTCTTAAATTAGATTTCCAAATTAATGGTCAAACTTTTTCTGAACTTGCTGATACTGCTTTACCATCACAATTTTAAAAATATTAATTAAAAAAAACCAAGAAAATAATCAAAATATTAAATAATAATAATTATTATAATAAATAATAATTATAATAAATAATAATAAAAAAATAAAAATTTTATATATATAATGAATTTAATAAATAAATAAATAAATAAATAAATAATTTTATTTTTACGAATTAACCAACTCATTAATGGCCTATATTCACAAAAATAGTATCAATTAAAAAAAAAAAAATACTGTCATAATTAATATTAATTGATTTTTATTAATAAATTTTTTTTTTTTATAAAAAATCTGTTGTAAATTAAAAATTAAAAATAACTTATTTAATAAAGAACCAAAAAAACTCAATGGTGCAAATATAGTGAATATCTTGAATATTAAGTTTGTTTATTAGTTTAAAACCGAATTTGTTTTTAATAATTAAAAAACCAAATCATATCTAGAATTTATTGATTCGGTTTGGTTTATTGGTTTATTGGTTTGTCCAATATAATTATAAAATTACGAATTAAATATTGGGGAAATTAAAGAAAAATTAAATCTCTTATAAATTAATTTTGTTGTGCATTATGTGTGGGGTGGGTTGTTCATGATAGAGGCACTAGGTCAGTTGGTTAACCATTAAAAATACACGTTTATTAATTATATTATTAGTTTTAACAACAATAATAATAATAATAAAAATTATAACACACTGGTGTGCAATATAAAAATCACGTTTATCTAATATTTAAAGTGGATCATTGGAAAAAATTAAATTAATTGATTGGGTGGTGATGATATTTTTGAAAATCATAAAGTGGATCATTGGATTTTGAATATTAATATTAATCAATGCACGAATTACTGAAAAATTTAATAAATACTTTAACTTTATTCTAATTTTTTTATCCCAATAACAAAACATACCCCTAACACACATTTTATACACTCAAATTGTTTTTTTTATATTAAAATTAATTTTTATTAAAAAAAAAAAAAAAAAAGAAAAAGTAAAGTAAATATTAAATTCTTTTTATAATAAAAAAAATAATTAACACTTGCTTATTAAAGTCATTTTTATTTATTATTTTATAAATTATAAATTTATATTTATTTATTTTTGTGTTTATTTTATCTTCAAAAAATGTTTTTTTTTTTTTTAATTTATACAATTTTTTTTTTTTTTAAAATATTAATTTTTAATTTTTTTAATAATAGTAATTACTATATATTTAATTATTAGTAAAAATGCTACAAATTCAGACCATTTTCAATCTAAATTTTTTGATGTGGTTATGAAGATTCATTTTTGATATAAATTTTATAAATAATTTGATATTTAGTTGAAAATTTTATAAAATACAAATATTTTGAAAAAAAAATAAAAAAATAAAAAAATAAAAAATTAATTTGGGGGTTTTATGTATGTGTATAGTTAATAAATCATTTTACCCAATTAAAAAAAAAAACAAAACAAAAAAACCCCTTATTTTTTCATATTGTCAATTTTATCATCTATGCTCATTAAATTAAACTTCCTATAAAAGTAGTGATTTTTTATTATAATAAAAATGGTAGGTAGTGCATAAGTGGTTATAATATTAATTTTTGCAAGTACATATATTTGTATTTATATGTATAAATGTCAAATGTGTGTTTCATTTTATAAACTCCCAATACTTTAACCATATTTGGTTGGTGTACACTTTTTTTATTATTTTTTTTCTTTTTTTTTGAAAAATTGATATTGAAATTTAAAAAATAAATAAAAACAATTTGTATAACAAACTTCTTTTTTCAGAATATTTAAAATTATTAAAATTGAATGCTCAGAAAACAAAAAAAGTGTACAGTTTGGTGTATATTTGAAATTAAAAAAACGTTAAATCTAACAAAAATTATTAAATAAAATTAAAATAAAAATAATAAAAATGTCATTGGACTAATAATAATAATTTAATTTTTTTACCTAAATAAAATATTTATTTTTAATTTGTATTGACCAAATTCATTTTAATTTTTTGAAGTTTTTCTTTTATTATTTTTTCCATGAAAAATATTTTATGATATTCACTTAAATTTCATTAAAATCATTGATAAATAATTTTTTTTCTATTTTAAGATTTGACAGCCCATTTTACAGGAAACTAATAAAAATGGTGTTGTGATTATATTATTTTTAAAAAAAAAATTGATTTTTTTTTTTTAATTTTTTTAGATATTTTTTTGGATTTTTTTTAATTATATTAAATGGTTTTATTAAAAAAAAAAAAAAACCATAATGTCCAAAGATACCTTATTAATTTTTTTTTTCCCATCCCTAAAAACCATTCCTTAGTATTTTTTTTAAAACAATATAAAAAATAACATAAAAATTTTTAAAATGTTTACAAATATTTTTAAAGCTTTTTTAACTATTTTATTATTTTCAAATTATTTATTAAACACTGAAGCAGCACCAATTTTGAATTGTGCATACTCTGTAGCACCTGTTGATTCAAATGATTTATATCCATTAACACCCATTGCAATTTCATACTGTGGAATAATGTCAAATGATGGTCTTTATAGATGTTACTCTATATTTAATACTACTTTAATAAAAGGAAAAATAGATACATTTAAATTTACCATATATAATAAATTGGCATTTTTGACATACACCGGAGAAAGAGTTTGTATTAGATATCACTATGAAAGAGTAATTTATAATTGTGGTGGTGCAGGTAACTATTTTTATTAAATATTTATTTATATTGTTATTATTAATATTATCTTTATGGATTCAATTTTATTTTTTTAAAAAAGATTATTTTAATAATTGATATGATGATTATTTTTGACTATAGGTAATATAAATGAGTGCCGTGAAAACTGTTTTTCTGTTAATTCTCAAACATTTAAAGAGGATGTAAATGTTGCTTGGAATGGATGTTCAAAAATTTATACTGATAGCTTTTTAGGTGAATGGACTTTACCAGGTACTAGTACATCAACCACCTCTACTGAATCTGGTAGTACAACCACTTCGTCAACCATCACCACTGAATCCGGTAGTACAACTACTACCTCACAAGAAACTGGTACCACCTCATCAATGAATATTACAACGTCAAGTACATCAATAACCTCCTCATCAACCTCCTCGACATCATCAAAACCATCAACAACATTGGGTGAAGATGACAAAGATTCTCCAAATAATGGTTCCATCATTAAAATTTTAACAATTTATTTTTCATTTTTAATTTTAACTTTGGTTATTATATTGTAGTAATATTTGTAAACAATTTTATTTTTTTAAATAAGAATAAATTACCAATCTAAAAAAAAAAGATGCACAATGTGGTTTACAAAAAAAAAAAAAAAAAAAAAAAAAAAATTTTTTTTTATTTTTTTTTTTATATATATAATTAAAAAATAAAAAAAAAAAAAAAAAAAAAAATAAAAAAAAAAAAAATAAAAATAAAAAAAAAAAAAAAAAAAAAAAAAAAAAAAAACTATTTTTTTTAATTTTATTTTTCATTAATTCTTCTGCATATGCATCACCCTAAATAAAAAAATATACAACATTAAAATATGAACTCTACACCTAAACAACCATTACCAGAGTCAACTATTAAAGAACCAACAAATAACTCTCCATGTCAAGGTATTAAAGATGATTTGGTTGATTGTGTCAGATTTAGTGATTGTATGAAAAATGGTGGTACGTTTCATGAGTGTATGAAATCTAAGGATTTAGATAAAGATTGCAAAGATTTATTATATGCATTTTTTAAATGTAGAAAAGATATGGTAATTGATCAAAAAATATATTAAAAAAATTGTTATTGAAATTATATTAATATATATACTCTTACACTCTACAATCATCTTTATTAATAAATAATTTAGTATGATACCAGAAATAGATTTAGAGGAAATGTTGCAGCAATGGCTCATGCAAAAGATTTAAATGATAAAAAAACAAAAAGAAAAGATAATATTGAAACAAGTGAAAATAATAATAATAATAGTAACAGTAATAATAATAGTAAAACAAGTGAAAATAATTAACGATTTTAAAATATACACTCATTCACACGGGAACCTTTGTAAATATAACTTGAAAATAATAGTATAAAATAAATAAAAAAAACACCACTAAAGTATCTGTATGATGATTATGGTTACATGCAATAATATATATATAAAAACAATTTATATATATATTGTTTTATAATTTATTTATTATTCATCATCTCCAAAGAGCTCATCCTCTCTTTGCTTTATAAGTTTTAATATTTTTGGAAGTTCAATATAAATCAAATTCAGGTAAACTTAAAAAAATTAATAAAAAAAAATATATAAAAAAGTTAGAAAATGATAATATATGTAAACAATGATATATTTCTTTTTCACTTACCATTTTTACTGAGTGAATCTGCATAAATTTTATCTTCAATTTTTGATGCTTCCTCAATCGCCCTTTTTTTATCTTGTATTACATCTATACACTTTTCTAAAATATAAAAAATCATACTATATTATAATGAAAATAAATTTATTAATTAGCATATAATCGTTTTCATCATCATCATTATCTGATATATATATATATATACTTACATTTGTCTAACTGATCTAGGTACTTTGGTTCTGGATTCATATAAAATAGTTGGTAATTCACTTTGATCAATCCCTAAAGAAACCCATTTTTGTTCATCATATGCATCTTCTTTTGATATTAGTTCTAACATTTCTTTATTTGGTGGTTTTGATAAAATATTTTTCAAAGTTGGATTCCAAATAGAAGTTTTTAATTTTTGTGCTTCGTTTGGATTTTGATCGATAATAACTGGTTCGGCCCCTCTTGTCCTCTTTCCTTTGGATTTTTTTGCAGCTTCTTCTTTTTCCTTTTCCTCTTTTTCCTTTTTTTCACGTTCTTCTTTTTCTCTTTCTCTCTCCTTTTCTTTTTCTTTTTCTTTTTCTTTTTCTTTTTCTTTTTCTTTTTCCTTTTGTTCTCTTTTTTCTTTTTCTTTTTGTTTTCTAGTTGTTGGTGTTGTAGTAGCAGTTGTTGTTGTTGAAGATTCATTTGCATGGTTATTGATTGAATTTTTAGTAGATTGTCTTGATTTTATATGTGATTTAGGTGGTTGAGGTGGTGGAGAACTAGGTGATGATGGTGAACTAGGTGATGTCATTGAACTTGAATCAAACTGAACTCTCTTTTTAAGGGGTATATGATTTTGTACTGGTGATAATAATTGAGATGTTGATGGTATAGTTGCAGTTGTGGTTGTAATTGGTGCTGATGACGAAGATGATGACGAAGATGATTTAGATGTTAATATATCTAAATCTATAGGATCTTCATCGGCAGGGTTATATTCCTCTGCTCCTCCTCCAAAATCACCATAATCATATTCATCGAAATTTGGTTTATTATTATTATTATTATTATTATTATTATTACCATTATTATTATTTATACTATTATTGCCATTATAATTATTGAAATTATTATTTATACCATTATTATTATTATTATTACCATTATTATTATTATTATTACCATTATTATTATTATTATTAACATTTTTATTTAATCGAGGATCTTTGTCGACACTTATTCTATTATTATTTATTCTACTAAAATTATTTTGATTACTAATATTATTATTGTTATTATTATAACTTTGGTTATTAATTGGTGTATGTTTAAAATAACACAAACTATTGTATTGGCATATTTGCCCAAAAGGACATTCTATAGATTTAAAAGTTTCTGTTCGAAACATACTATCGTTTCAAATTACTAATACTAATAGTAATAAATAAATAATAAACAAATGAACAAATGAATGAATGAATGGTATTTATATAATCAAACTCAAAAATAGAGATTAAAAATAATAATAATAATAAAAAGTTTAAAAAAAAAAACTAAAAAAATTTAAAAAAAAATGAAAAATAAAAAAAAAACTATGTATCTTTTTTTTTTTTTTTCTTTTTAATTTTATATTATACACTGAGGTAGCCAAAAAATAAAATAAAAAAATAAATAAACAAATAAATATATTTTTGAAAAGTGTGAAATAAAAAAAAAAATTTAAAAAAAAAAAAAAATTTAAAAAAATTTTAAAAAAAAAAAAAAAAAAAAAAAAAAAAAAAAAAAAAAAAA
>JACAFZ010002667.1:0-14384 GCA_015252675.1 Dictyostelium gargantuum | reverse complement strand
AAAAAAAAAAAAAAAAAAAAAAAAAAAAAAAAACTTATTTTTTTATTTTTTTTATTATTTTTCCAAAATATTTTTTTTTTTTTTTTTTTTTTTTAAACGCATTTAAATCCATTTAAATTTAATTTTTTTTAAATTAATTTATAATTATAGTTTTATTAATAAATATAAATATTTTCTTTTTTTATATATAGAGAATTTTAATTTCAAAAAAAATTTAAATAAAAATAACATGTCATTAACTACAACATCAATAATTATTACAAATTCTGAAAGTTGTTCACCAACATCAAGATCAGTTTTAACATTAAAATCACCAGAAATAAAAATTAATAATATTGAAAATATTAATAATCATCATACAAATAGTTTTGAAAGTTCAGATGATGATGAGGACGATGATGAAAGTTCAGATTTAGAAATTAATAATAATAATAATTATAATAATAGTATTAATGAAAAAGAAATTAATTTATTTTCAAAAATTTTGGGAATTGAAAAAATTAGAAATAAAATATTTGAAGGTGTTAAAAGATATGGTAGTAAATTTATAAGTAGAAAGTATAAAGATATATTATCATTAGAATGGATGATAAATTATAAACATTGGGGATTAATTAAAGATAAAATTGAACAAGGTCAAAATTTAATTATATCATCAGTAGTTAGAAAAATAATATTCTCAATACCAGATTTTTCAATATTTAAAATGTGTTTTGAAAGATATATTGAATATTTTCCAAAATTATATCCATCATTAATTGACCATGCTGCCTATTATGGAAATTATGAAATGGTTGTATATTTACATAAAAATGGTTACACTGCAACACCGTCTGCAGTTGATAATGCTTGCCGTTGGGGTAATTTAAAAATGGTTAAATTTTTAAAAGAGAATAGAAATGAAGGTTGTACCGATAGTGCTATGGAGAATGCTGTAGCTTTTAATGATATAAATTTAGTTAAATATATTCATCAACAATTAAATGAACCTTGTACATTATTTGCAATCGACCATGCTTCTTCTAATGGTAATTTGGAAATTTTACAATATTTACATAAAAATTTAGGTAATAATAACAGTAATAATAATAGTGGTGGTGGTGGTATGGTTGGTAGTTTAAATCTTAGTGGTAATAATATAGGTGGTGGAAGTTCGAACACAAATAATTCATCACCAATTATAAATTCATCGACTCCTCCATCAACCCCAAAAAGGTCAAAAGCATTAGATTTAGCAGCACAATATGGTCATTTTGATTGTTTAAAATATTTAATTCAACATAATATAATACCACCAACTAGTTCGCAAATGTGTGGTGTACCTTATAGTCCAAGGGGTGTTAGATCATCAACCGTTGTAATGTTGGCACCAGATTCTCATATTGAAAATCCATTGTACAGTGCAACCAAACAAGCTATTTCAGGTGGCCATTTAAATATTGTAAAATATTTATATACTCTATACCCACCAAATAATATAGAGGTATTTATATTATCAATAACCAAAGGTCAGTTGGAATGTTTACAATTTTATATGGATCATCCTGGTAGCATAGATTATGAAACATTTTTTAGAAATAATTACAATGAAGATTATATTGCATCGGCAATATTGTATAAAAATTTAGACCTAATTAAAGTGTGTCACATTAGATTGGGAATTGAGATCACTGCAAAAGCATTTGACATGGCAATCAGATTTGTTGATAGACCAGATCTATTGGCTTATTTACTTCAAGAGAAACCGATTCCAGATGGAGGTTTTAGTCCTAACCTCCTTTCAGATTGTTGCATCTATAATAATTTGGCAGCCATTAAAGCATTGGTTATTTTTGGTGGTGAACCATTTTATTTACAACCACAATCCTATTGTAGCGGAATGGAAATTGCATCTGCAAGTGGATTTTGTGAGATTGTTCAATACTTGAATGAATTGGATCAGTCGTTATCAATTGGAAACGCAATTGACAAGGCAGCTATCAATGGTCATTTGAGTATTGTCAAATATCTCACCGAATATAGACCAGCTGCCTATTGTACCACGGATGCAGTTGATAAAGCAGTAATTAACGGTCATGAGGATGTGGTTAGATATCTTTTAAATCATAGACAAGAGGGTGCAACCAGTAAAGCACTAAACAATGCAGCATATCTTGGTGACCTGGAATTGGTTCAATTTTTACATCGTTCTGGTCAACCATGTAGTAAAGCTGCAATCAATAATGCTGCTTCAAATGGTAATTTAGAGGTTATTCAATTCCTTCAAAAAAATAGAACCGAAGGTTGTACAGAACAAGCATTGATAAACGCAATTTCAGGTACTTGTTTCGATACTGTTAAATATATAATCGAACAATATTGTCCTAGAGATATTCAAATTAGTGAGGCCACAATGGTTGCAATAGGTGAAGCAGGTGATTTAAATATTTTAAAATATTTTAAAGAAGTAGTTTCCAGAACGGTTTCTGTAAATTTAGATTTTACACATATTTTAAAACCAGCATTCAACTATGGTTATTTAGATATTATAAAATATTGTGTTCAACCAAGTGGACCAACAACTCCAAGAACCCCTACCTCTTCTTCTATACCACCATCCTATATGTTTAATACAACATCTTCATCGTCATCAGCTTCTTTATCAAACCCAACACCACCAATTTTAATATCCCCATTATCAATACCAAGTTTAAATGGAGTTTTACCATCTTCTCAATTATCATCATCCTCATCCTCATCTTCATCCTCGTCCTCTTCATCCTCTTCATCATACCATCACCATAATAATGGTAGTCATCACAATCATCATCATCATCATCATCAAACATTACCATCACCAAGGGGAAAACATTCATCATCATCGTCATTATCATCGTCATCACCTTCATCATCATCACCATCGTCATCATCACCAATTCTATCAAGTCCACTTAATTTATCGATTAGTGGTGGATTATCAACAATGTTAAACTCGTCACCATTATCACTTCCATTAACCAAAGAACATATTTCTATATCCTATTCAAGAGGTCATAGTCATATATTGGAATATATATTAGAATATCATCCAAAACCATTATCAAAATATTTATCGACCATCGATTTATCACCAAGAAAACGAATTATCAAATATGATGAATATCATTTATTAACCTATTTAAAAAATTTAAATTCCAGAATTAATTCAAAAAACAAACCAACAATTTCTATACTTTCTAAAATTTTACCCATAAATTTAAAAAAATTAAATAAATAAAAAATAAATATAAATATATTATTAAATATTTATAAATATATTATAAATTTTATATAAAAAAAAAATATTATTTATTTTTTTATTTTAAAGTTTTTTGTTTTTTTTTGGAAAGGTTGATTTTGTTTTTGTTGATTAGGTTGAATAAGTGGTGATGGTGATGGTAGTAGTGGTGGTGATGATGATAATTTTTTAATAATTTTTTTATAATTAAATAAAACTGTAGTTTTAAAACTATCAAATAATTGATTATATGAATTATTAATAAATGTAAATTCTTTAATATGATTATTTTGTTTAACAAGAGTATCAATTTCTTGAATATATTCTTTTGTATCAAATGATATATTTGTTAAACTTTGATTAAAACTTGTAATATTTTGATTTAATTTTAAAAGTTTATTAAAAATTTGTATTGTATTAATAATACCACTTAATCCAAATTTCTCTAATGATTTTATAGAAGCTATTAAATGGGTGAATTTGTCAACAAATGAATTTGGTAATTGTTTAAAACCCCATTTTAATCTAGTTTTATTAATTAAACATTGATGATTAATTTCAAAAAAACTATATTTTACTATATTTGATGATAATAATTCAAATAAATTATCCCATTGTTTATTAAATTCTAAATCAATTTCTTCCATACATATTGTAGTTTGTTGTTTATTTATTAAACTATTACAATTGCATCTTTCAATTGAATATTTAATTCTTTCATCTTTATCTGAAAGATAATAAATTAAATTATCAAAGCATATTGGAATTGATAAAAATTTTAAACTTGATAAAGTTGGTAATATAATATATTGAATGATTTCATTTAATTGAATTTCAATTCCAGATAATTTCAATGATTCTAAATTTAATAAATAATTTTTTTCTTTAATAATTTTTTGGTTGTGGTTATTAATTTTTGATTTTCTATTATTATTATTATTATTATTATTATTATTATTATTATTATTATTATTATTTAATTTTAATTTATTGAATGAATGATTTGAGCTAGTGATATGAATTGAAGATTTTAATTTTTCAAAATTTATAGTACCAGATAATAATTCAAATAATGGATATGTATATTGAATATAATGTTCTGAAATAATTGTTAATTTTTTTAATGAATTTGACCAATTTTTAAAAGTTTCAAATATTATATTTTCATTAAAACAATCAATTATATCCAATGAAAATAATTTTTTAACTCTTTTACTCTGTTCAATTATAGATTCAATAGTTGTCGAATTATTTAATTCTAATGAATATAAATGAATATTTTGAATTGCTTTACATTGATATAATGATTTAATAATTTTACAATCTCTTGATAAATTTAAAAAATCAATAGGTTTAAAAATTAATTTTTTAAAATTTGATAAATTTATTATAAAATTATAATTATCATTATTTTTATTATTATTAACCATATAAACTTCATTATTGTTATTATTGTCATAATAATTATCATTATCATTATCATTGGTTGTAAATTGTCGTTGATTATTATTAAAATTTGATAATTTATTTAATTTTTCATTTAACTTTTTTAAACCAATATTAATTGGTTTCTTATCACCATAAACTAAACTATTAACATTACTAGGATGTATATTATTTTCAATTCCATAATTATAACTTGAACCAATTGTTTTTTTAAAAAAAGTATTATTAAGTTGATCGAAATGAATCTTTAAACAAGTTATATTTTCCTTTTTAATAATTGACCAATTATTATTACCATTCTCTTTAAAATTAAAATCGATTGCAACCTTTAAATTTGATGACAATGTTTTAAACCAATCTTTATTCACGAGAGCAATAGAGATGATTAATCTATCATTATTTAATTGATTTTGAAAATAATCAAATGAAACATCTATTAAATCAATAATTTTACTAGTTTTATTTATATGATTACATAAAATTTTAATTATATATTTTTGTAAATAAATTGGTATCGTAGATACAATTATATTATTATTTTTATCGGTTGACATTTTTATAAAATGCAATAGGTTAAAAAAGTCATTTATTCGGTTTTGTTACAAAATTTTTTAAAATTAAATTAAAAAAAAAAAATTTTATTTTTTTAAAAATTTTAATTTATTTTTTTTAAAAAAAAATAAAAATAAATTTTTTTTTTTTTTTTTTTTTTTTTTTTTTTTTTATTTTTTTTTTATTAGTTAATAGATTCAAATTTTGACAGTTCAATTAACACACACACACACACTAAATAAAATATAATAGTTAATAAAATAATATAATAAACTAGTACTTTTATAAATTTAAAAATATTTTATTTTAAAATTAAAAAAATAAATTTTTTTTTAGTTTTTAATTTTTAAAACCAAAACAAATAAAATATAATAATTTATAATAATTATCAAAAACATATACATAAACACATACAAATAAAAAAATGGTTAATAATTCAGAATTTTTAAATAATAGTAATATTAGTATTAGTAGTAGTAATAATAATAAAATTAAATGTAAACATATAGATAATGACGATTATGATAAACCATTATTTTATAAATATGATTTAAGAAAAAATAATAAAAGATTATTATATTTATTAGATTGGTTATCATTGATTATAGTTTTAGTAACTGGTGGAATATTATTTTTAAAAGTACCAGTAAGAGGAAGGTTATTTACATTGGATGATGAATCTATATCTTATCCGAAATTGGATGAATTAGTTCCAATGCAACTTTTAATACCAATTATAATATTTGTACCATTATTAATAATGGTTTTAATTAGTTTAATCATTAAAAGGGATGTAAATGATTTTCATCATTCTGTTATTGGTTTAGCACAATCAATTGCTTTAACTTTACTATTAACTGGTGCTTTTAAATGTTTTGTTGGTGGTTTAAGACCAAATTTCCTTGAAATTTGTCAACCTACACAAGAATCGATTGCATCTGGTAATCCACCAGTGGGTTTTGGTAAAATATATTATGATAAATCAATTTGTACTGCTGGTGATTCATTGGTAAATGATGCATTATCAAGCTATCCATCTGGTCATAGTAGTATTTCTGCCGCATCCTTGGTTTATTTGGCACTCTATCTAATGGCAAAATTAAAAATGTTTGATAATAGAGGCCATCTTTTCTTATACCTCGCTGTTAGTGGTTGCTTGATAGGCGTGGGCTTAATCGGTATTAGTAGAGTAGCAGATTATAGACATACTTTTTTAAATGTTTTATGTGGTTGGATCATTGGCACTTTTATTGCATTATCATGTTATCGTTTAAATTTTAGTTCTTTATTTGGTAGTGATAATCATAAATCAATTCATAGTCATTGGGTAACTTATTGGGATCACCATAATAACAATAACACTAACAATAATAATAATAATAATAATACAAATGGTGGTATAAATGATTTAGAAAGTAATTGTGGTGCCGAACAAAGAATATAAATAATAAATTTAAAATAAATAAATGTAAATATAAACAAAACCTTAATTAAACCAAAGAATCATATTTAAATAAACAATCTATTTTCAATATTCCATATTTCAATTTAATTGTTGCATGATAAGCTTTACCTTTCCATATCATAATGCCTCGGTTTCTTGTTAAATATGATTTAGTAGAAGCAAAAAAAAATATAAAAAATAAGTAAATATACAATATGAATGAGCTCATTACAAAATTTAATTGTTATTGTTTTCTATGAATTTGAATGACAATTTAATAAATCCCTAAATATATCAATGGTATTGGTTCTTTCTTCTTCAAGGGTCCTATTCTTAAATATTAATATTGAAAAATGTTCAATTATACCAATATTGTTTTTGGACGATAATGATGATGATGATGATGATGATGATGATGATGATGATGATGATGATGATGATGATGATGATGATGATGATGATGATGATGATGGTTATGATGACGATGGTGAAGAATTTATTTTAAAAATATCGGAAAATAAGTTTGGATAATTATTTCTAAATCCATAATAATTATTTATAACTAAACTCTTTAATGATGGCATTGGGGGAAAAACTAGATAGCGATTTGATGAAATTGATTCTCTGTAGTACAAATCATATGATCAATTACTTCCATCACCATCACTATAGTAGTCCTTTATAAATCTACACATAGTTTTTGATGGTAAAAAATCAATTTCATCAACACTTTTGAAAAAATTGAATTTAATTGTTGTTCACTTGTATTGTATCTAATATATTGAAATGAATCATATTCAAATTCAATAGGTGGTTGATAAATTAAACCCCTAATACTACTATTACTTGTATTTAAATCAATTGGACATAACATAGGAAATGAACTGGTACCTATTAATTGATTTGATAAAACCTTAAAAAATTGTTTTGAAACTAAAGATAAATTAAATATTTGAACATTTCTTAAATAAATGTAATCATCATCATCCCATTCATCCATTACATAACCAATTATTTTATCAAGTACTTTGACAAATTATATTGTTTGTTGAAGTTGTTGTTGTTGTTGTTGTTTTTTTTGGTGGTTTTTGCGTTTATATCCTCAATTTTAAGTAGCAGTTTTGGTGGTTTTACTAAAATCAAATTACTGAAAAATCCATCAATTTCTAATATATTCAACCTTTTTTGAAATTTTCATGATTGGTTAAACTTAAAATGATAGTTAATATAAAAAACCAAACTACCTATAAAATATATATATTTGCACTCATAATATAAAACTCTTTTATCATTTTTAATTTTATTATTTATTTCAATTAGTAATAATTTTGAATTCATTGCTTTGCAATTCTTAATTTGATCAAAAACCAGATCAGATGAATCAAAGAAAACATTTACAATAAATTTAGTATAACCATAAACATCAATTAGTTGAGGTATCTTATTAATGTGATATTCATTAAAATATTGAACCGATTTTAATCTGACAAGTTCATATTGAGGATATTTTTCAAATAAATTATAAATCTTTAAAAAATTTGATATCCTATTATAATCTTCAAAATTAAATTGATTTAATATTTCTTCTTCTTCATTTTTTCTTTTTTTTTTGAATTCATTTTCTTTATTGGTGATTGAAAGGTGAGGGAGAGCCAAAGCTGGATCTAAGATTATATATTTTGTGGATATATGGTTAAAACCACAATGTTGTTTGTGATCGCCATATGAGAGGGATATCTTTCAAATTTTTTATAGGGTAATAAAATTCATCTACATATTGTATTTTACTTTTTAATTTTTGGAGGTATACTTCAACTTTATATTGTAATCAAACTACAATAGCAAAAGTAATAGATCAAATCCCTATATGGTAGCTAAAATTTATAAACAAGTTGTATTTTAAAAATCTATTCATTCTTGAATTTTTCAATCACTTTAAAACAAAAAATATATAAAAATGATTCATTTTTACAACCAATTTATTAATGACACATTATGGATTATAATTTGCAAATTTTTTTTGAAATTGTCATTTGTTCGTTTTTTTTTATGTGGTCAGAAATTTCATAACCATATGGTAGAACCTTATAATTTTTTTTATTATTTTTTTGATTAATAGTAAAAAGAATTAAATTTTCAGGTTATGAGTATATTATATTTAATTAAACACTAAATACATGAACCAGTGAGTTCATTTTATTATTTTCTAATCCCCCTCCCCCAATCCAAAATATATATATTATATAAATATTTCAATAAAAAAAAATAAATAATAAAAAAAACAGAAAGGTGCGGAAATTTGTGGGTGTGGTTTGTTGTTTTTTAAAAATATCTGTCTTTTATAAAAAAAAAAAAATTTTATTTTTTATTTTTATTTTTTTTTTATTTTTTTTTTTCATTTTTTTTATTTTTATTGTTGTTTTTTGTTATAATAGTAATTATTAATAATATCCCAATATAATTAATAATAACAATCATACACACCACAAAATATTATACATAATTTAAAAATTTAATAAAAAAATAAAAATAAAAAAAAACAATAATAAAAAAAAAAATTAAAAAAAAAAAAAAAAAAAAAAAAAAAAAAAACAAAACTTATAATATAATATAAAATAAAAACCAATACAGTACCCCCAACATCTAATAATAATTAAGATAAATAAATATATATATAAATTGGTAATGAAAAAAAACAAACAACACCACTACACCAATGCCCACTCATCTGCAATTAACAAATTAATATTATATAATTTTTTTTTTGTATAAATTTATACATATAAACTCCTTCTTTATATTATCGTTTTTTTAAAAAAACATACAATTTAACCTTCCCGTTATTTAATTTTTTTTACCTAAACTTTTTTAATTAATTTTAATTATTATTTTTATTATTTATTTTATTTTTGTATACAAATTTAAATTTGTTATTAAAAAAGTAACCACCACTACCACATACGCCCACCCACACCTACCACACAAACAAAACAAAACAACAACACACAAACTCACACACTATTTTAAGACTAATTTTATTAATAATAAAAATAATAATAATATTATAAAGCGAGCTCGTTTGTGTATTTTTTTTTTTTTTTTTTATATATTAAAATTTTTTTATTTATACAAAATTAAAAACATTAATTAAACGCACACTTTTCTCATATAAAGAATCTCTCTCTAACACTCAATCCTTTTATATTTTTTAAAAATTTTTATAAAAAAAAAAATAAAAAAATAAAAAATTTATAGTTAATTTTTTTTTTCTAAATTCAGCATTTCAATATTTTAAAAAAGCACACATCAAGCATCAACATCAACATTATATTATTTCCATAATTTGTCAAATAATAATAATAATAATAATAACAAGAACACATAAAAAGATAGTTTATTAAAAAAAAAAAAAAGAAAAGCTTATATTTTTTTTTTTTAATTTATACATTAATCAACAAAAACAACAACAACAACAACACAACCAAAACACCAATTAATTTTTAATAATTATATTTTTTTTATTATTTCATTCCACAACGTATAATGGCATTTGAAACCCAACAAAAATCAACCATCTATAATAATAAAAACATTAAAATTAATAACAGCAACAACAAAGACGGCAATAAAGATCAAGAACAACAAAAACAAAAAGATTTATTTATTCAATTATTATCATCATCATCATTTTTATATTTTTCAACTCAATTTTATTGGAAAGAAAACTTAGATTCTATTCCACATCATTGCTTTAAAAAAGTAGAACAAGAGCAAGAGCCATTAAAACCACAATCACAACCAACAAAAAGATGTTACTCACACCACAACAGTTTAATGATCCCCGTTATGGATCTCCAACAGATAAACAATACTTGGCTTTACTAGAAAATTCACATATTACATGTCGTGGAAATATAATTTCAAATAACAATAACAATACAAATGATGTAACATCATCAGCACCATCAACACCAAACTCGGCAGCAGTGGCAGTACAATCATCTTCTACCACTGCCAATATTAATATTAATAGTAACAATAACAATAACAGCGAAATTGATAAAAACAAGAAAAAAATTTCTCCAAATAAAAAATATGATAATGAGTCATTATCAGATTCAGAGAGCGAAGAAGAAAGCGATGTAGATGACGAAGAAGACCTAAGTGATAATGAAAGTTATTGTCGTTTTCAACAAAAATTTATTCAACAACAAGATGATAATGATGATTTATCTTTGACATCAGAGGAAGAAGATGATGGTGAAGATGAAACTGAAACTGAAACTGAAACTGAAGAGATATTATCAGATGATGAGTCAACAGATAAATCATCAAGTGAATCTAGTGATGATGATTCGGAATCTGAATCCGAAACAGAGGATGATTTGATTATTGCCGCAGATGATTCTGAAAAAGAAATTTACAAAAGAAAAGAATGGGCAAATGTTAGTAGTGATCTTAGTTTAAAAAAGAGTGTATCTTCAATATTTTTCAAAGCATCTACCAACGCTAGTGATGATTCATCAGAAGAAGAGGAAGAGGAGGAAGAAGAAGAAGAGGACGACGATGATTTTGATAGCAGTAGCGACGATCAAGAAAACTCATCTGCCTCTGATATCGATTATTCAGTATTTGGTGACCAGTTTTTACCATCTTACTCAATTAGAGTTTCACCACCTAAAAAGAAGGAAAGATACAACACTACCGCCAGTAGTAGCAGTGATGATGAAGATTATGGACTTGGTCGTAAACCAATCATTGGGGTTAATCTCAACAGAAAAGGTAGTGCAAGTTGTGGCGATCTATTGAGCATTGTATCATCATCCGACGATGAACTTTACAACACCAATAGATATTGTGACGACAGCGAAGAGGAATTAAGAAGAGAAGCCATTAAAAAGGAACAAGAAAACGATAAGATCGTATTACGTTGCATTAGAAAATCGATCAATGGTACTACTGGTGATAGTGACTCCACCACCTCTGTAAAACCACCTTGTTGGTATGGCTTTGAAGACGAATCTCACATCAAAGTTATTTTCCAACAATATTCATCGTTCCTTCAAATCGATCAAGAGGCTAAACATACCAAACGTGGTCCAAAACCTTTTGTCGGTAGAATTCATCGTAGAGCCATCAAATATGAAGGTGGTGAACCGGGTTGTAAATTTACAACATTGGACACCATCAAAGTCTATCGTTGGGAAATTCAACCAATCGGAAGACCATTAAATTTGTATAAATCCTTTGTGTTGTTAACTCGTTGGGATGAAGAAAATGGTTTACCAGTCAAACTTCAAAAGGTAAACTCTTTGTCCAACAAAGATTTTTGGGCAAACGAAGCAAAATATTTGAAAGCACCAGGTAATAGTATCTCATCGTACCTCTATTGTTCACCGATTTTCGATACAGATTTCACCTTTAATTTCTCTATAGACTCTGAAAAGTATCCGGTGGATTTCCTACCAAATAGTCCAATCATGTTGGGAGGTGCATCCAGTAGAAGAAACAACAATCAACACCACTATCATGACAGTGTCATCGAATCGAATCTTCATTATCTTCAAAATCATCAACAACAACAGCCAAAGAAATTGGATTCATCAAATCGTAATGGTAAATTATCAGATTCTCAATTACTCTCACCAAACTCTAAACATATCAAACCATCGTTATTATCAGTTACCGGTGGTATAGTGCATCAAAGAAGATCAAGTCATCCTTCACTATTATTATCATCTCATATTTATTCTCATTCAATTATCCCTCAAAATGGGTTTAAAGATAAATCAAGTAGTACTGATTATAGTTAATCAATTAAATTGCAATCAACCAATCAATTATTAGTAAAAAAGAAATTGAAAAAAAAAAAAAAAAAAAAAAATATAAAAAAAAAACAAAAACCCAAAAAAAAAAAAAAAAAAAAAAAAAAAAAAAAACATACTTGCAATCAGTTTCTTTTGATGCATCATATGTTACAACTAAATATTTATTTGAAAATTTATTTATATTTTTTAATTGATCAACTAATTTATTTAATTTATCAGTACTTCTTGCTGCCAATACTAAATTTACATTTCTTTTTGAATAAATTCTTGCTAATTGTTCACCTATACCTGAACTTGCACCTGTAATAATATAACATGGTATAGCCATTATTTGTATATATATATATCTCTCTAATTAATTAATCTCAACGAAAATATTTAATAAACACCACCAAATTCAAGCCAAAAGAAAATCTTTTTTTTTTTTTTTTTTTTTTTTTTTTTTATTTTTTTTTTTTTTTTTTTTTTTTTTTTTTTTTTTTTTTTTTTTTTTTTTTTTTTTAGAATTTTTTTTTTTTTCTTATTCACTAAATTTAAAAAAAAACGATCACTTGTTTACATTTTTTTTTTTTTACCTTTTTATATTAATAATTTAATAATTTAATAATTTATTTTATAATAATAAAAAAAAAGAAAAAAAAAGAAACATGTCAACTGTTAAAGAAGTTGTTTTAAACTCTAAAACATGGGGTAAATCATTAATTCATCATAGAAAAATGATGAAATCAGAATATAAAAAGAATATGTCAAGATTAGCATTTTTAGCAGAAGAACGTCATTTACAATATAGAGAAGATTATATTGATCATGTTAAAGAAAGAATTGAACAAAATAAAAAAGTAGTTGCAGAACAAACCAGACAAATTAAAGAACTTTCTAATGCATCGGCAAAAAAGAAAACATTAATTGATATGGGTTGGGATTCATTAAGAAAACAAATGAGTCAAGAAAAAGAGATTAAACGTTCAAATAATAAAATTTTATTTGAAAAAACTAAAATACTTCAAGATAGAGCACGTCGTGAATGGTTAATTGAAATGAATGATAAATGTACATTATGGAATAAATCACCTGACGAATTGAAATACTCCAAATATCGTATCTTGAATAAAAAATTATTAGAACGTATACCACGTGATAAAAATTATGTACTCGATTTAAATGAACAACCTGAAGATGGTACTGTATTTGAAACTTCATCGGTCGATGGTTATAAAGGACCATTGCGTTCAAATACTCAACATTTAGCATTTGTTTTAGCAAATAATAATGGTAAATTATTGGATAAAAATAATAATAACAACAACAACAATGATGTTCAATTATCAATTGATCCTTCATCACCAGATTATCCAGAATACTTGGAATTTATGAAATATAATAAAGAACGTGAAAGAAGAAAAGAACAAAAACTTCGTCAACATGCTGAAGATTCTATTACAGCCTATCATACTGCACTCAACTCTGAAAATGCCCTTCAAAATAACACAAGTGGTTTGGATTTAGATCTTTTAACCGAAGATTTGTCATCTTCTTTAACTTACTCTTTGGATACCGATGAAATGAATGATCAAGATGAAGAATTCGATGAAGATGATGACGAAGAATTTGATGAAGATGATGATGAAGAATTTGATGAAGATGAAGATGAAGATAATAATGATTTCTCTTTTCTTGATAAAAAATAAATTCAATTAAATAAATACATAATAAAAAATAATAAAAAATAATAATCCCAATATTTCAACCATAATATAATATATATAAATAAAAATAATAATAATATAATTAATTATTTAATTATAATTAAAAAAAAAAAATAATTATTTTTTTATATTATATAAATTTTTTAATTTAT
>JACAFZ010002556.1:0-14338 GCA_015252675.1 Dictyostelium gargantuum | reverse complement strand
TTTATTATTATTATTATTTATCTGGCAAAAAAAAAAAAAAAATATACGCAAATAAATAACTATTACACTATATATATTAATTATCAAATTTAATATCTATATGTACAAATACACCTTTATTATTATATAAATAATATCTTTTATATAAATATATGTATATATGAAAATAAAGAAAAATAAATGGTGGTTTAAGGTGAAATAATAAAAAAATTAAAAAATTAAAAAATTAAAAACTTTTGTTTTGTTCAAAAATCATATTTTTTTTTTTTTTACACGGGTCTCTATGTTTTTTTTTTATTTTTTTATATTTTTTTATTTTTTTATAAAAAAAAATGATATAATTTTTTTTTTTTTTAAAAATAAAAAAATTTTTTTTTTTTTTTTTTTTTTTTTATAAAAATATTTTTTTTTTTTTTTATTATTTTTTTTATTGTTTTAAAAATATCACAAAACACCTCTATAACATCATACAGTTCCCTCCTAATTTGTGTGTGTGTTTATGTATCATTATTATAGTTTGGATATTGAAAAGATAGTTAGTAGTAGGAGTAGTTAGTTGTAGCAACAATAATAATAATAATAATAATAATAATAATAATAATAATAATAATAATAATAATAGTAGAGGGTAGTGATAATTAAATAATAATGGATGGTAATAATAATATAAATAATAATAGTACAGATGATAGTTTAGAAAAAGATAATAATAATAATACAGATAGTATTATTGGTGAAGAAACTACAATTGGAGGTGATATTGAAGATTTATCAAGTTATTTATTATCAAAAATTGATGAATCATCAACAGCTACAGGTAGACCACCAAGAAAATATTCAGAACAAGATACATCAACACCAGGATGGTTTGATCATAAAAAACATTTTTTTATATTATCATTTTCAGGTAAGCCAATTTATTCTCGTTATGGTGATGAAGTTGCATTAAATACATTTATGGCATCACTTAGTGCAATGAGTTCATTTGTAGAATCTTCAAACGATGAATTACGTTATATAACCGCTGGAAAATATCAATTTGTATTCATTCAAAAGAATCCCTTAAATTTAGTGTGCATTACAAATACTTGTGAACCATACCAAATGATTAAACAACAATTGGAATACATACATGCATTGATTATCAGTGTTTTAACTCAGTCCAATATAAAAGCAGTTTTCGAAGCAAAATACGATCTACGTGATCTATTGGGTGGCACTGACAAGTATTTGGATAACCTCATTCATCAAGTAAACTGGGATTTCTCAATTCTATTAAATTCTGTATATTGTCTTCGTTTAAATAGTAATATAAGAAGTTCCATTACAAACATATTATCAAATCGTAAAGCTGATTCATTATTGTATGTATATTGGATATTGATTTTCATAGATAAAATACAAAATACACATTATGGTTTTACATAACACAAGTATGATTAACTTCATAAAACTAATATCATTTTAACAACAAAACAACAAAACAACAAAATAACAAAATAATAAAATAATAAAAAAAAAACAAAAACAAAAACAGATTTTCATTTTTAATTTCAGGTAATAAATTAATTAGTACAGTTAAACATAAAAAAACACCAAGTTTAAAGAGTCAAGATATTCATATTGTTATGAATTATGTATTATCAACATCATCATTTAGAGAGAGTGAATCATGGATACCAATTTGTTTACCAAATTATAATGATACATGGTTTTTACATTTATATGTTTGCTTTTTATATCCAGATGTGTGTTTATTATTATTTTCAAATCAAGCGGAATCATTCTATCAGATGAGCGAAATAAAGAATTTAGTTGCAAAAGATTTTCAAGAGCATGAGAGTTTAGTAGATGAACTAAAGAAAGCAGTTACAATTAAAGACTATACAGTAGCAGAAACTGATGCACCAAATTTATTACACTTTTTATACAAGAATAGAAATACTGGTTACTCAACCTATCCGGATTTCTCACCACCCTATTCCATTCATAAAAAAGAAAAGAAACGATTATTTAGATTATATCAACACATTACAAATCATGTAAACAATAACAACTCAAATAAACCACACAAATATTACTATCATACAAGTGCTACTGAAACTATCATTGTAGCAATATCAAATCATCACGAATTATACGCTACTTTTTCACCTTTGGAAACTAAAAAGAATGTTTTCGAATCTTTTTCAACATTACTTCAGTGGATCACAAAAGATAATTCATTAATAATTCAACAATAAACTACAACAACAACCAATAATAACAATAATAAAAAAAAACAACAGTACATACCCACCTTTTTTTTCAATAAATTAAATTAATTTAATAATAATAATAATAATAATTTTTTTATTTTTTTTATTATTTATTAAGTTTTACACATTGTAATTACATCACGAATTGTTACTGTAACGACCATTGGTACTGTTGCTGAATTTTTAATACCATTAACTGTGATTGTATTATTTAAAGATATTGAAAAATATGTTGAATCTACTCCACACTTTTTATTTTAATGTAATATAAAAAAAATATTAGTTTTTAATAAGTTAAATATATATTTTATCATTATTTGTTGTTGATTAGTGAATACAAACATTTGCATACCAAAGTGGGCAAAAAGAACCACCTTTGTTTTGAGTATCAGTTTTTGAATCAGCAATTGAAGAGGTTGAAAAATATCTATTGACATAGGTATATTGAGATGGTTTTGCAGTTGTAATATTCAAATATAAATCATTGGCAATTATATCAAAATTTTCTCTATCAATTCTATATTGATATAAACTTGTACCAGTGATACTAAATGGATAAGAAATTACATTTCCTTTGGTAGTTGAAACCTTTTCCCATTTATCACCAGTTGAACCAATTCTTTTCATTAATGATAATCCATTAACTTTTTCATTTAAAAATATATTTAAACAAACATATAAAGTTATTAACAAAACTATAATTTTCATTTTTTTCTAATAATTATAATTATAATAATAATACTAATAATATTAAATACACGATTTATTTTTTTTAAAAAATAAATAAATAAATCACAACTAATACTTAAAATATTAAAATAAAATCAATTTTAATGGATGAAATACAAATTCCCTTTTAAACATAATAGATTTTGGGTAGATTATGATTTAAAAATAATCCAGGACAGTACTATATTAGCCAAATAAACCACTTAAAAATATTAAAAAAAAATAAAAAAAATATAAAATATAAAATTTAAAGTTTTATTGTGGTTATATTTAGTAATAATAATTTATTCTGTTTTTTGTTTATTTTTAATTTTCAGTTTTTTTTTTTTGTTTTGGGAAAGTGTTAATATTTATAAATTTTTTAATTATTATTATTTTAATCTTGGAAATCACACAATTTAATCTCATCTCTTACAGTAACAGTAACAATAATGTCACTTGTATAAGAATTGTTTGAGCTTAGTGAGAAATATGGTGTTGGTGCTCCACATGTTGCAAAATAAATTGGAGTATACTATAGAGATTGTGTATGTTTATTTAAAAAAAAAAAAAATGATTGTTAATTTTTTTTTTTTAAATTTTATTTTAAACTTTTTATTATTTTAAAATACTTACACCAACTCTACCTTTATTATCAGTTGTTGAATCTGCAGCAACAAAATTATTAAAAAATATTCCAAATTTAGCAGGTTTTAATGAGGTTACATTAAGGTATAAATCATTTATAATACGAGTTTCATCATCTCTATCAATTCTAAATTGAAGGAAATCAACTTTATAAGAATTTGTTATATATGTGAAAAAGTTTTCACCATCATTTGCTTCAGCAACTTTAAACCAATCACTATCTGATGTAAACTTTCTATGTAATGATAATGCATCATTAAATTGAATTAAAACTATAAAATTTATAAAAAATGTTGAAATTAATATTAATTGAAATAATTTCATCTTTTTTTTTTTTCTTCTTTAATTTCTTCACTTGATATTAATAATATTATTATTTTCCGTTGTTTTTGTTGTTTCTGTAGTGGTTTTATTGTTATAATTACCCTTTTTATATTAAAAAATGTATTTTTTTTTTTTTTTTTTTAAAAATAAAAAAAATAAATTAATAAAAAAAATAATAATTTAATAATAAATGTAATATAAGACGATATTTAAATATTATGAAAATTTTCATATTATAACCTGTGTAATTTTTTGTGTGATAAATAAATAGTTATATTATTTTCATTTTTTTTATTTTATTTTTTTAATGAAACAAATAGCAATATTATTATTATGGATTATATAATAGTAATGGATGAAAGATAGATCTATGTTTTACTTATTTGGGTATGGTGATAACATATTATTATACCAGTTATTTAATTATTTTAATATCCCCAATAATTTTACTCAATTTAATTGTTCACTAATCTATATATTTGTTTATAATAATTTTCATTTTTATTGTTATTATAACAAGTAATATATTATTAAATTTTTTTATTACTTTTCTTAAAATTTGTATTTTAGACCATATTATTTTATTTTATTTCTTCTTTTGGTTATAAAACAAAAAAAAAAAAACAAAAAATGGGTGTGGTGGTAACAAATTATTAGATTTTAATTAAAATTTTAAAAAAATAAAAAAATGAAAAAAATCTGTACCAGAATTCTGTCATATGAAAATTACAGTAAATTATTTGTTAGATCTTAAATTTGTTATTTTCTTTCAAAAATTTAATTTCTTTTTTTATTTTTATTATTTTTATTTTATGATACAATGTCACTTTACAATCATTTTTCCATTAACAGAATTAAAAAATAAAAATTAAAAAAAAAGGATGAATCATATTATTTCTATTTTTATTATTGATTGTGTATGAAAGTTATTTGTTTTTTTTTTTTTTATTGTTATTGGTATTGTTATTTTTATTTTTATTTTTATTTTTATTTTTAATTTTATTTATTTATTACTATTATTATTAATATTTTTACTATTTTAATATTTAATATTTTAATTTCTTTTTTAATTTTCTTTTATCTAAATTTAAGCTAGAATCATATTCCCTTTTTGATTGGGATTGGATTATTGAATCAATTGTTTTTGATATTAGAGGTGGGAATACCATTTTCGTAAGAATACCATTAACTTTTTTAAATTTACTATTTAAATAATCTAAATTTGTTAAATGACCTTTTTGAAAGAGATAGTAAAGTTTATCATTGTTATTATCATTTTGAATTAATAAATTAATGATTGATCTACCAACAATGAATTTACCATCTAGTTCTGGGTATAACGATACAAGTAATCTAAAACAACCAATATTTGATGAATAGATTAGTGATAAATAAACTAAATTTAATTTCCTATCAAATGGATTTGTAAAATATTGACCCTTGAAACTTTTAATTAAATGTTCAATCATATATAATTTATCTTTTGAAACTAAACTATTAATTATAATATAAGGTGATATTAATTTTGAAGTTAAATAATGTGAAATTATATCTAATCTATTAAATAAGATTGAATTATTTAAAATTGAAATTAACTCTGTTTGATTTTCACCACTACTGCTACTATTACTACCACTACTATTAATAATAAAATCAACAATACCACCAATACTGCTTGAGTTACTTTCAATATCCATATTATCATCATTTTCATCGAAAGGATTATCTAAATTATCCAATAGTTCATCATCATCTTCTATATTTAAATTATTATTATTATTATTATTATTATTATTATTATTATTATTATTATTATTATTATTATTATTATTATTATTATTATTATTATTATTTTTGTTATTATTGTTGTTGTTGTTGTGGTTGTTATTATTATTATTAATGTTGTTCTCCATTAATGATTGGGAATTATTGTTTAGAAGTGTAGCTGTTGTATTTATAATGTTGTTGTTATTATTATTGATTAAATTTAATTGGTTTTTAAATGATAAATGTTTTGATAATTCTAAAAACTGATCAAGATTGGTGTATTCAAATATTCTATTATTTATAGTTTGATCTAATAAAGTTAATGGTGTACCAGCTTTATGATTATTTTTAAAATAATCCACCAAATGATTTGGAGAACCAAAATGAAGGAATAAAGCTTGGCATTTATCTAAAGTATCATTTGATGTTACCATTTTTTCTGCATTATAATAATATTGATATTTGAAATTTGTAAATAATTGGTCTGTTGTATTATCATTCCCATTAATTTCTTTATCATTTTCGCAAACACCACCACCACTACCACTATTATTATTTTCTTCGTCTAAAACTAAACCAATTCTATTTGAGCATGAATTTACAATATCATCTTTATAATTAATTAATATAAAATTAACAACTTTATACCTAGTTTGATCTAATAAACAATATAAAATTGAAAATGGTAATTTATGTTGTAAGCCTATAATATTAGAAGTTAAATAATATATTGATTCATTTGAATGATAATCGTTTACTATTAATGATTTTGTAATTTTCTTTAAGATCTTAAAATTATTTTAACATATTATTTTTTCAAAAATTTTTAAATTTTCAATATTATTAATATCGATTGAATTTGTAATTGTTGTTGAGGGTGATGCAACTGTTTCCTTTGTTGTTGTTGTTGTTGTTGTTGTTGTTGTATTTAAACTATTATTAAATAGTTTTAAAATTAAATTAATGGAATTTATATTATTATTTTCAAAAAATTGATAAATATAATCTCTAAAGAGAAAACATTGAATTTTTGATTTTTCATTCGATTGAATATTTTGAAAACTAATTAATCTATATAATTGAATAGCGTCATCAAATGAATTTGGTTTAATATTTAAATCAAAAAATAATTTTCTTTTACATTGGTTTGAAAATACTTGATTAATATCATTATTACATAGTTGATTAAAAATATAAACTTTTTCATTATTATCCAAAGAAGCTATTGTAGTGGTAGTGGTTGTTGTGATAGTTGTCGTTGATAATGTTGATGCAATTGGTAATGTGTTCACTACTCCTGCTGTGATAATATTAGTTGTATTATGTGTTGAATTTATTACTTTTCTAATTTTAATATCATCAATTTTTTTAGTTCTAAATTTTAATAATAAATTTATTTTTTCAAATGTTGATATTGTTGATTTAGTTGTTGTTGCTACTGTTAACGGATAAAAAGAAGAATAGTTGTTTAACAATTTTGAAATTAAAAAACAAAATGTATCACTTCTTTCAGAGTTAATTTCTTTTTGAAATTTAATTTTAAAATCTAAAACATTTTCTAATAATGATTCTATAGTTTCGATTGGGTAATAGATAAATAATAATTTTACAATATAACAATGAACGTCATATAGAGATGTAAATCTTTTTAGGAATTGAACAACTTGATCGGTTTGAATGATTGATGATAGTGGTTCAATAACTGATTCCTTATTTAAGAAATGAAGTGAAATATTACTTTCAATCACATATTCCAATGCTTTTAAATTGAAATTTCTAATAGTTTCCACATAAAAGAATATTTGCATATCGTTATATAAGGTTTTATACTGATCACCTATAATTGAAATCGATCTACTAACCTTTAAATAATTTATAATTCTATCCACTTGATTTTGTTTAAAAAAGTAATCTATAAAGAATGGAAAGTATTTATGTTCATAACCAGATTTATACTTTTCTAATAATTCTTCAATCGTAAATTTCTTTGATAATAAATCATTCTTTTTTGGTACGGTATCCAATACTAGACATTTTAAATTCTCAACATTATATTTGAATGGAAAAACATAATGAAATGGTTTATCGTATGTACATCCATCGTTTGCTGAATAATAAACCAGTGATATTCTTTCCAATGGTAATTTATCCAATACATTCATAAACACATTATAATAATTAATATTTGGATATTTTTTAATCAAACTTTCTAAATTTAATTCCAACTCCATTTCTATATACTTTAACATTCTTTCTGGGTCATTTGATTTACATGCATTTTGAATTAATAAATTTTCACTGTATCCATTTGGTGATATTGGTTTTAATTTTGTACCATGTAGTTGTTGTTGAGGTGGTGCTCTACCATTGGATGCATTTAAAACAATATTATGTATTAATTTTACAAAATCTAAAACTTTAAAATTCATTTTTTGAATTGCATTATCAACTATATCTTTATCTTGGATTATGTCAATGACACCACCACCAATATAATTTGTAAAACCAAATACACCACCATTATTAACATGTAATCTATTGTATAGTATTAAACTTTCAATTGGAGAACCTGATAAATTAATTCTAATGACTTCCATTTGAATTTTATAATTTTTATATAATAATTCTAAAATCTCACTATATCTATCTGATTGATATAATTTTGAAACCGATAAACTAGTGATATCTAATGGTTGATTTGATTTAATTTTATCTAATAATATTGAAATTGCATTCTTTGTAATCATCATATCAATTGATACCATATTTTCAAATTTAATTCTATTACCCAAATATAGATCATCTCTATTTTTAAATATTAAATTTTCATCAATCATTTTAAATATTATATTTCGAAGATAAAGATTTTTCCATATTTTCCAAAATGATCTTTCTCTATTACTTATTAAATTGATGGTATTAATAACATCACTATCATTTTGATTTAATAATACTCTTTTTCTTTTTCTTCTTTTCTCATTATTATTATTACTATTACTGTTGTTATTTTCATCATCATCATCTCCTTGATCTCCTCCTTTTAAAAGATTATCACTACTAATCTTAAATGATTTTGACATATCCTCCTTTTATTTATATTATTTATATTTATATATATTGTGTGAGTGTATTTGTTTATTATTATTATTGTTAAAAGCTTTAAATTTTATTTACTAGAAAAAAAATAAAAAAAATATAATGTAAAATAAAGAGTTGCAATGGTAAATTAATATTATTTTATTATAATAATAAAAATTTGAATGTATGTTTGTGTGTATGTATTAATTAATATATAAATGTATATGTGGTTTATAAATATAGAGATTTAATATAAAAGAAAAATATTAATAATAATAATAATAATAATAATTAAAAAAACCTTATTTGAAAAAAAGATAAAAAAAAAATTAAAAATTATGTAAATTATGAGATTTTTTTAAATGATAAAATTATTATTAATATTTTTTTATTTTTATTTATAATTATAATATTAATTCGGAAGTATATGTTATTAATATTATTAAATTATTATTATTATTATTGTTTAATATTTTTTTTTGTTTTTTTTATTTATATATTACATATCACTATTGCTTTTTTTTTTTAAAATTTAAAAAATATATATAAAGGGTTTTGTGTTGTTGTTGTTGTGTGTGGTAGTGGCATAATTTTGGGAAATTCTAGTAATAAAAAAAAAAAAATTATTAAATAAAAAAAATTATTAAATTAAAAAAATAAAAAAAATTATTAAATTAAAAAAATAAAAAAACAATTTTGGATAATATTAAAAAAAAAAAAAATTTTAAAAAGTAATAAAAAATATCATTTATATATATAGTTTTATGTTTGGTATAAGAAAAGGATAATTATTGTGAACATTATTGAATTGAGTATTAAATATTGTTTTGTATTATGATCATAATATTAACGATGTTTACTTGAAGAAGAGAAGTGAAAATACTTAATAATAATAATGAAATCTCCCCACAATCCTTTGGTATCCATCATTTAATAGTAGTTTCAGTGAGTAGATTTATCCTACAATACAGAACTAAACTTATCAACCTTTAATTTTAAATCAGGTAAACTAATAACAAGGTCTCCATTTCTCTTTGTGAGCAAACTTTTAATGATTTTTTTCTATCCAAAATCTTTTTTTATTATTTTTTTTTCGCTTTGGGGAAAAAATAAAGAAAAAAAAGAATAAAAAAAACTTTTTTTATAATTTTTTATAATATAATGTAATATTATAAAAATGTACAATACAACATCACTTTTAGATAATTTAGAATTTGATTTTTATGAATATGTTAAATTAATTGGACATAAATCACCAGTTACAGCTATAAAGGTTTTACAAAATAAAAAAGTATTATCGGGTTCAAAAGATGGAGAAATAATAATATGGGAATGGTCAGATAAAAGAAACTCAATTGAATTAAAATCAAAGCTAAATGGACATACTGATCAAATATCACAAATTATAATATCAAATGATAATAGAACCCTTGTAACTTCATCTTTTGATCACACAATAAGAATATGGGATTTAGAAAGTGAAAATTATGAATGTAAAAGAATTTTAATAGGTCACACAGACAAAGTAGTATCAATTTTATTAGATTACAAACAACCAGACAATTTGGTTTTAATATCAACATCACATGATCAAACAGTTAAAATATGGAATATTGAGAATGGTACTTGTATGTACACAAAGGCACAAATATTCCAAACTGAAATGGTTGTATCATGTGGAATAATAGATAAACAAAACAATAAAGAGGGAAGCCTATTGATTTATTGCGGTACCAGGGGTAATATTCAAAGATGGAACTATAAAAATGGTGGTGCTGGACACCCTGATGAAAAAGATGGCAACTGGGTATCGATACCTCCAAATGAAAATCATGGCCCTAGCAATCATCCAAAAACAAATGGTTTTTTATTATCACCAGATAGTAGTTTATTAGTCCTTACAAGTTTTGATGAAACTATAGATGAAAATTTGAATTACTACTATGAAGATCGAGATGAAAATTTGAATTACTATGAAGATCAAGATTCAAATAAAAAACATCAATCAATCCTTTATATGTATGAAATTGAAAGTGAATCACTAATGATTGCTGTAATTTGTAAAGAAATCATTAGAAAACTAATATTCTCACCAACGAGATACCTTTTATTTACAATTTTTAATGAATCTGTTGGGATTTATAGTTTATTAAATTGGCATACACCTTCGAAATTAAACGAACCCATTGATTATAAAATAAATCAAGATGATATAAAATCAAATATATTCGAATTTCAAACACTCATGCCCAAACTAAATGAAATAGATCAACATCAACAACTATCAAAATATTTATCAATTGATGTAGATGAAAATAATTGTATTTATGTGGGTAATGAAAATAATAGTATCACTGTATTTAAATCTAATACAACTATGGTAACATAAAAGGCACCATGGGGGGAATATTAAAAAAACATTGTTAATAAATTTTTAAAAAACTGGAGTGTATTTTTAGAATTAAAAAAAATTTTAAGTAGTATTATGTTTTTATTGTTATAAGTTTGTTAAAAGAGATTATTATTTAAATATATACATTTTTTTTTAGTTATTAACTTTATGTTTTTTTTTAAAAAAAACTATGACATGGCGACTAATGTTAAAACAAATAATGATACTATTAAAATAGTTGGTAAAATTGAGCTACCAGTGGAACTATCAGTGTCTTTTGATGATGTTGTTGTAGTAGTTGATGATGATGGATTAGATGTGGAAGTTTCAACACCACCTGGATTTAAATTACCATTACCGGTTTTTTCAGATGAAGATGATGGTGATGGTGATGTTGAAGCTGAAGGAGTTTCAGTACTTCCATTTTCATTTATTCCACTTTCATTGTTTGTTGAAGATGAAGGAGAGGCATCTGAACTTGTTTTATTTAAATCTGATGGATCAGATGAATTTGGAAGTGGAGTTGTAGTTGGAAGATTATCATCACTGCCATTTGGATTTACACCACCACCAGCATTTGGAAGATTAGATGAACCAGTATAAATTAATTGAGCACGACTAACTGGTGATGTACCACCAGAAACTGTATTTACAACCATATAAAATTGTTCATTTACATAGTTTGATTTCTCTGGATTGGTTGTTAACCCCATTAAAATTGGTGCAATCAAAGAATAGGATGGAGAATTGAATGCGACAGTTTGAGATCCACTTGCAACAAATTTAGATGTTGTTTTCGAATCTGTAGAATATGATAAGGTTAATTTCAATGAACCGCCATCTTTATTTGGTGCGGATGGACCCATTATTCTTGTTGAGAAAATATCAGTTCCATCAATATTATTCATTGAAATATTATAATTAAATTTATATGATCCATCCGATCTTGTAATTAAAACATCTGTAGTACCACTAATTGAATTTGTTTTACCAACTGTTAATGTACTAGTTCCAAATGTACCTTTAAAATAATATTTTTCATCTAAAAAAAAAAAAAAAAAAATTAGAACATAAACATTAAATTTTCTTTATTTTAATTTATTAATTAAATAATTACCTTGAGACAAAACTATATTACTATAAAAAGATAAAATTATTATTATTATTGAAATAATTGAAAATTGTTTTATAAATGTCATTTTGCTAATTATTTTATTTTTTTATTACTATTATTAAACTATGTGTGTGTGTGTGTGTGTGTTATGTATATAAATATATATAAAAGCTATATGAAAATAAATATAAGATCTCTTATTTTTTTATTTTTTTTCTCTTTTATAAACAGGTTTTTAAAAAAAAAAAAAAAAAAAATTAATTATTTTTTAAAAAATTTTAATTTTTTAATTTAATTAAACGTTGGGGCCACCGGTGGGGTTTTAAACATAGCGGCGATCTCAATTTTGAATGGAGGCTCCACCTATTTAATTTAAAAAAAATGAAATGGGCTTTTTTTTAATTTAACGAACTTTTTTTAGGAAAATAAAAAAAAAAAAAAAAAAATTTAATTTTTTTGACAAAAAAAAACATTTTTAAAAAAAAAAATTTTTTTTTTTTTTTCTATTTTTTTTTTCTTTGAATGAAATTATTTGTTTCCAACTGACACTAAACTCGATTTATTTATTTTTTTATTATTCAAAAAAAAAAATATTAAATAAAAATAATAATTACTAACTACTAGTAAAGAAAAAAAAAAATTTAATTAAATTTAAATTAAATTTTTATTATTATTATGAAACTCACATTATTCATATATAGAAACCATATTTAAACAACTAACTTTATCTAGATTATGGTTTATTATTATTTTATTGTTTTTTTATTAAATTAATTTATATATATGTATAAGCTCAATTTGAAATACCGTTAATATCATTAAAATTTGTAGTTAAAACATGAAAACAAATTAAGGAAATTTCTTTTACCTGATTTATTATTATTATGATTATTATTATTATTATTATTATTATTATTATTATTATTATTATTATTATTATAAATCTATATTATTATAAATTTAAATGATTTTTATTGAAACCAATTTTATTCAAAAAGTATACAATCAATTAGAATGTTTTTTTTTTTTTTAATTTCCAACTATTTAAGTTTTATTCATTTATAAAAACTTTGATTGTATACTCTAACTAAAATTCTAAGTCATTCTAATTTTAGTTTTTTTTAAAATTAATAATGGAAATGAATATAGTATAGTTTTTTTTTTATAAATGAATAAAAAATAAAATAGAATAATAAACACCACCCACCTCTGCATATATGAGTTTCTTAAATTTAAAAATTATTTATTTATTTTTTATTAAATTGATTTTAACATCCATATTATATGTATATTTTTCACAAGTTGAAAAATCATTTTCATTTTTAATTGTATTTAAATTTGTAAATGATAAAATATGACTACCAATTAAAGAAATACTTTCACCTGATAGATTATTACCATTAATACCATTATCATTATTATAGTTATTATTATTATTTGAAATATTATCAACCCTTTTTAAACTATATTCTGATTTAATTTCCATTAAATCATTTTTTTCATTTTCATAATGTAATTTCCCAAATAATTGAATATTATTATTATTATTATTATTATCATGATTTTGGTTTTCGTTATTTATTATACCACCACAAATTAATTCAGGTGATCCCATTTGCAGGAATAATTTTACAGCACCTCCAAATATTAATACATACTTTACTGGTCCTAAATCTAAAGTATTATAAATAATTAAAATTATAATTAGTGAGTGAATGGGTATATATACATATATATAATAGTATATACATACTAGCTATAGTATAACCATCTTTATCAACAATTTTTGATTTTAATAATTTCATTTCATCATAATATTCTTTTTCAACTTTTTCAAAAGTATCATTTTCAACATTTTCACTTGTGATAGTATTATTTTTAAAACCTATTGAATGTATATTATATTGTGTCCATGGGTGAATATCAGAAGTAGTTTTTAAAATGTTGTTGTTACTGATTGTATTATTATTATTATTATTATTATTATTATTATTATTATTATTATTATTATTCTTATTTTTAATATTTAATAATAAATTATAAATGGTT
>JACAFZ010002445.1:0-14432 GCA_015252675.1 Dictyostelium gargantuum | reverse complement strand
ATATTTATATTTTTAAAATTTTTTTTTTTTTTTTTAAAAAAATGATAATCACAATTCCCTGTGATTTCAAATTTCCTCCATATTTGGGTCTTTTTTTTTTTTTTTTATTATTATTTTTATAATTATTATTGTTGCACATATATAGTATAATTGTGTGTATGTGTGTGGGTGCGTTTGTGTTATGTTGTGTAAATTTATTTATTCACCTTAAAATTTAACTAACGTCCACAATTGTGGTTTTATTTGTGAAGTGTTTCCTTATTGTTAATTAAATTTTAGAAATTACAAAATAAATAAAAAATACTAGTATTGGAAGGAACCAGTACTAGTAAAATAAAAATTAAAGGGGTGTATATATGCGTATCCCCTTACAAGTTATTTATTATTTTTATTATTTCTATTATTATTATTGTTGGTAGAATAGATGCTCACATGTAATTGTTACTCCTAAAAAATAATAATAAATTTAAAATGATAAACAAAAAAATAAATCTATATATCTTGCAAAATATTAAAAAAAAACTGTATTATATATAAATATATATTTTTTATAATTAAAATAAAAATATTTCTTTGAAAAAATAATAAAAAAAAACATATACAATGAATCGTTTAAAAATGTGGGTAATATGATCTTTTTTTTTTTTTTTTTTTTTTTAATAAATTTTTTTATTGAAAAAATTTTTAAAATTTTTTTTTTTTTATTTTTTTTTTTTTTTTTTTTTTTTTTTAAAATATATTCATGTGCCAATACAAAAAATGAATAACCAATCAATTGAAGAATTTAAAAATAAATATAATGAAATTAAAAATGAATTTACATCATTTCAAATAATATTTGAACCTTATCAAATTCAAGTTGAAAAAAGGTTACAATTATTAGAGAATCAAATATCAGGAAATCAAGAAATTATTGATTATTTAAAAAAAGATTTAAAAAATGAAGTCTTTGAGAAAAAACAGTTAATTAATCAAATTAAAGATATTCATTCAATGGTATTATTAATGAAAAATAAATTGGAAACCAGTGAAAAAGAAATAAAACTATTAAATTTAAAAAATGAAGAATTAAAATTAGATTTACAATTATTAAAAGAAGAAAAAGAATTTGAAAAACAAGTAGAGGTAGCAGAAGAAAAATAATAATAGAGTTTGAAATAATGAAATAATGAAACAATATTATAAAATTATTTTACTTAATATGATAATTTAATATATATATTTACTATCAACAAATAGATATTAAGCACATGTGATACTGATATCAAATTGTTTATCAGATTTGGATGGTAACATGCCTTTGTAATAGGTACGACAGTTTTATTAGTTTTTATTTTTTTAAAAAGCTCTTAAAAAATAAAAAAGAATATATGTAAAACAAATATTATAAACGGTTGTAGTATATTGTTTTTTATTATTACTATTATTTTTTTTATTTTATTATTATTTATTGAATTGGTTTAGATTGTAAACTTTCAAATACTTTTGGGATGTCATTATAATAGAATGTAGTTTTATAATCATTACAATGAGTATGTGGTTTAAAATGAAATTCTTTTGGTTCCCATTCAATACCTTTTTCTCTTCTTTCAGCTTCTTCTTTTCTTTGTCTTTCTTCAATTTTACTTTTTTCTTCTGCTGTCATTTTATCATTATTTTCATTTATATTCTTTGTTACTAATTCCCACAAACTATATAAAAAAAAAAAAAAAAAAAAAAAAAAAATATTAAAAAAATAATATATTTATAATATATATAAAAAAAAAAAAAAAAAAAATTTGCGATTTGATTATTTCAAATAAAAAAAAAATTTACCCCAAAAAATTTTTAAAAAAAAAAAAACAACCCAAAAATTACCCCAAAAAAAAAAAAAAAAAAAAAAAAAAAAAAAAAGAATTATTAATAAAATGAATTATGTAGTGGTAAATTGACTATAATAATAATTAAACTTACTGATAAGAACTATTTGGTGGTTGTTGTTCAATTGGTTTTGTATATTTTTCCTTAGTATTCTTTAATAATGTTACATCTAATAAACAAATTTCGTCAGATGTTTGAGCACTAGATGCAGTATTACTATTTGTATTTAAATTTTTAATGAACACTTGTTTATCCCAATTACCACGAACTTTGTAGATTGGTTTATCTTTATAGAGTATTGTACCTTTAATACCATTAATATTTTTACTGCTACCAAATAAACCTTTGTAAGTGAATTCTAATTTGGCGGAATAATTACCACCCTTGGTACTACGAATTATGATATCACCACAAGTGAATGGTGATAGCTTTGAAAGAATAATACCTTTAACGCCAATAGTTGGTAAAGTACATTCATAACATTCATTCCATTTAAAGAAATTAAATTCCAGTATTCCTTGAAGATGTGATTCTGCACTATTTCCCAAATATTTTACATAGGATGGACAAATGTTACCATTTACCAAAATCTCTCTTGCTTTATTATAAAATACGTATGCTGAAATAGGTGGATGATGTGAAATTTGCTCTGCTTTAAAAACACCTATATCCTTTTCATTATCTTTAACCAATTCATCGATCTTTGGTAAATCTTCTTGTTTATTTTCTGACCAAAAACATTCAAACTCTTCACCTATAATTGGATTAAATGGTTTTTTAATACCTTTGGGTCTGGTATGCCATCCTGATAAATAAAACTTTACAAATTGTAAAAATCTTTCACCTTCGTCTGCAATTTCATTTACTCTTTTTTTTATTTTTTTTTCATTAAAAAAATTAATTAATATGTTTTATAAATTATTTTTAATAAAGATAATAAAACCAACATATGTAATGTATTATAAAATACTCTAATTGAGCGGCTTGGTTTGTATAGAGAATAATACCTACTTGTACAATTCATCAATATATGTAAACATATCAGTGAATGATTCTAAAGTTGATCTTGGTTGTAATAAAAAACATGGTAATACAACATGTTTAATTTCTTTACTTGGTGATAATTGTTTAATTAATGATAACAAAATTACTCTTTTTGAATCATTTAAAGTTTCTTCAACTTCCCCAGACATTTTTTTTTATTCTTTATTTTTTTTTATTTTTTAAATTTAAAATTAAATTATTACAAAAGCTATAGTATATTTATATTATTTTGTGTATGTGTTGTTTTTATTTAAAAAAAAATAAAAAGAAAATAATAAAAATAAAAAAAATAAACAAACAAAAAAAAAAAATTAAATTAAAATATATATCGATTCATAGCGTGTGGATATTACCAACAAAAAAAAAAAAAAAAAAATAAAATAAAAAAAATATCGCTACAAACCGGGGTGATTATACCCACAAAAAAAAAAAAAAAAAAAATAAAAATAAAAAAATTTTATTAAAAAAATTATTTTTTTTTTTTTTTTTTTAGTTGAAAATATTGTAACCCTACAATACTATTATTATAATTAATTTTAAATAAATTAATAAAAATAAAAATTAAAAAAAATAAAAATGATAAAAATATAATTTATTTTTTTTTTTTTGATTTTATTTTTTATTTATTTATTTATTTAGTTATTTATTTATTTTGGTAATAATAATCTTAACCTTAATATACCCAAATTAAAATTATTTGAATTATTTTTTAAAGTTTTACTTTCGTTTGGAAATAAATTATTACTATGATTCATTATTTCCAATAATTGAAAACATTCTTCAGTTGGTAAATAAATTCTTTTTGCCTCATAATCAAATTCCCATCTATTTATTAATGATTCTATATTTTCATCTTTATTATCATCGTTGTTAATTTCCTTTATTGTACTTTTATATAAAATTTTAATTATTGGTATAACTATATAAATAAAAAGAAAGAATTAATATGTATGTTTAAAATAATATATTGATATCATAATATAAATGATAATTACAATCTAATTTTGTATTATTATTATAATAATTTGTTAATAATAAAGTTTCCCAATTTAGTAATGAAACAATTGCATAAATTTTATTATCATCCAATGAAGTTATTAAAAATTTAAAAGTTATTGAAGACTGAGATTCTGTTAAAATTTGACTTGATATATATGTTTCTAAGATATATTGTCTAAATAAGTTATTTGATGATGATAAATCACTATTTGTGGAACTTGTTATTTGATGTTTATATAATCTAATACTATCATTATCTATTATATCTTTTGAACCAATCATTGAATAACAATAATTACATTTTAAAGGTATATATTGTAAATTTTTATTTGATTCTTTAAAAATATTTATAAATTCTTTATTGTTGTTGTTGTTGTTATTACTATCATCATCGTTATCAGTTGATACTGGCAATACATCTATAAATGAATTTTTTTTAATATTATCTTTATGAAATAATAAAAATCTATCACCTATAAAACAATAATCAGACATTGCTTTAATTTCACCAGTTGGAAAATTTGTAAAACTAGTAGTACCAGTACAGCCACATAACCAAATATCCATTAAATCTACCCAATTCGATGATGGTAATAATTTAATTTTCCATGAAATATCACTACTGGTAGAGTTATTATTTTCAATAAACGGATTTAAACAATATCTACAATATAATGAAATATGATTATTTTGTTGTTGTTGTTGTTGTTGTTGTTGTTGTTGTTGTTGTTGTTGTTGTTGTTGTTTAAATAAATTTGAAATTGAATTAATTGAATCAATTGAAGATGAATGATGGTCATCTAAAATATTATCTTGAAATAAATGTTGATCATAATTTGAGTCATCTATTAACAATTTTGATTTAATTTCAATAGAGTAATTATTTTTTGATGACGGTTGTTTTGAAATAAATGTTGAGCGTGGTTCAACTTTACAATGAATAGGTAATTTAATTATTAAATTATATTTTATTTGGTTTTTATTATTATTATTATTATTGTAATTTTCTAAATCAATAATTTCAATAGAATATTGTAAAACTGATGTCATTTTAACATTATAATAATACTTTTTATTATTATAATTTGGAATGATAACTAAATGTAAAGTTTTAATATTTTTCATTTTTTCAATATAATATTTAAATGGTAGTATGGTATAATTATCATTATTATTATTATTAGAATTTAATGTATTTATGTTGGTTATATTTGTATCTGTAGATCTAGAACCTAATGGAGTTACTATATTATTTTCATTATCATTATTATCTTCATTTTGATTTTTTATCTTTATTTGGTTGGTGGTTATCATTGTTCAAAAAATATAAAAATTAAAAAAAAATTTTTTTTTTTAAATTTTATCAAAAAAAAAAAAAAAAAAAAAATTAAAAAATAAATAGTAAATAATAAATAATATGGTTTTTAAATAACCAATTTATATAAACATGATGTTTTATATTTGTTTTGTGTTTATTATTATAATTATAATTTTAAGATTTTTTTTTTTATTTTAAAAAAAAATTTTTTTTTTTTTTTTTTTTTTTTTTATAATTTTTTTTTTTTTTTTTTTTTTTTTTTTTTTTTTTTTTTTTTTTTTTTTTTTTTAATCCTATATTTTCTCAATATCATTGGATTTAAATTCATTCCGATAAATTTATAACTCACACATACAAAATAGTATATATTTATTCAAACTCTCACACACACAAAATCAAAAAACAAAAACCCAAATACACACTCAATCTTTAGAAAAAATAATAAAAAAAAATATTCAAATAATACAAACTACAAATTTTAACTTTTTTCACTCTACTCTATCTTTTTCTATTCAAATAATTTTTTTTTTTTTTTTTCAAAAATTCATTCATTTAATAATTAATAACATATATTAAAAGTAATAATTAAAATGGAAACTATAATTTGTAAAGGTTGTAATAAAATTTATGATGAACCATTATCTTTATCATGTGGTGATTTGTTATGTAGAAAATGTGTATCTGATAACTGTAAAATATGTCATCAAAAAGTAACATGTTCTATTTTAAATAAAACTGTTAAATCCTATATCGATAGTTTAATAGTAAAGAATTGTAATAGTCACATATCGACAACAACTAGTGAAATTCAAGATAAAAATAACATAAACCAAAAGAAATTGCCAACTTCCTACTGTCTCCAATGTGAATCTTTTAATAATATGGATCAAATATCTTTAATTCATACATATCATTAAATTTAAATAATCAATTGAAAAAAAAAAAAAAAAAGAAAAAAATTTTAAATTCAGCGCCTATAATACCAACACCAACAATAATAATAATAATAATGTACAAAATCAAAATGTAAATAATAAATAAAATAAAAAACTCATTCATCATATTATTTTTTTTATTTCCTTTTTTTAGTGATGACCTCCACCGAATAAATTATTTTATTCAAAAATTCAAAATATTGAAATTGTTAACATTGTATCAAATACCCACAGTTTATAAAAACTTGAATTATTATTATTATTGTTTGATTCATCAAATATTTGTGTGTGTACCAATATCTTTGTTTAATAATATATTAATGTTACAAAGCGAATCAAAATGTAAATAAATTTAATTAATATATTCATTGGTCATATTATTTTTTTATTTTATATTTCTATTTTAATATCTTTTTTTTTTTTTTTTTTTTTTTTAAAAAAAAAAAATTTTTTTTAATTTTTTTATTAATTTTTTTTAAAAAAAAATTTTTTTTTTAAAAATTTTTTTTTTTTTTTTTTTTTTTTTGTCACGCGAGGATAAATCATATCAATTTCAACAATATTATTATTATATTGACAATAATAACAACACACACTCACCCACTAACACACCCACACACCTACCAACACACAACATCACTTTACTCCATCAAAAAATTATTAACAAGAAAAAAAAAAAAAAAAAATATAAAAATTCGGTTGTGTGGTGTTATTTATTTATTTAATTTTATTTATTTAATTTTATTTATATATATTTTTTAAAATATTACATATTACAAACATATAAATTATTTACATATATTTATAAATATAGCATATTTATTTATTTATTTATTTTATTTTATTTATTTTATTTATTTAATTTCATAATTATTTTTAAATCAAATATAAATATAAATACAAACAAAAACAAAACAAAAACAAAAACAAAAACAATTGTAATAATACATACACTTAATACATAATATATTTAAATAAATATACATACAAATATGGAACCTAAAAAGAATAATATAAAAAGTAATAAAAAACCACCAACAGGCCAACAACAAAATCAACAACAACATCAAAATAGGAAAGCCAATAGGGCAAATAAAAAAAAGAAACAACAACAACAAAATGGAGTTAACAAACAAACACAAACATCACCAACAAATACATCAACAACAGGATCAGCAGCATCATCACCAATTTCAACAAATTCATCACCAACATCATTATCCTCATCAGCCTCAACATCACCAATTTCATCACCAAATAATAATAATAGTAGTACAGTAACATCACCAAATTTAATTTCTTCACTACCACCACCAACACAACCATCATCTTCATCTTCATTATTATCACAACCATCATCACCACCAAAGCCAACTGAAGAAGAACAAGAATTATCAAATATTGAAAAAGAAAATTTAAATAAAGCAATATTAGATATCAAAAAAAAAGATCATGCACATAAAAAAGAAAAACAAAAGAAATTAGAAGAAAGAAAAAAACTATTAAATGAATCAATTCAAAAAAAGCATGAACAACAAAAACAATTAAAAAAAGAAGAAGAGGAAAAGAAAAAACAATTGGAAAAGGAACGTTTAGAGTCTGAAAGAGAGATTAATCAAAAATTAAATGAGTTGGCAAGAACAAATCCAACATTTGCTGCATCAAATACATTGGGTCGTAGAGGTGGTTTACATTCACTTTCATCATCAAATTTAGGTACGTTGGGTAGTAACCCAACTACCGCTAGTAGTGGTAATAATAAAAGTAATCATTTGGCAACCATTAGTAAAAAAAGTGGATTCGGTGCAATTAGTGACGAGAAACTTTTAGATGTTTTAAAAAAAAAACAACAAATGGGTACAATTGGTCCTTCGGGAAGTAGTAATTTTAACAACAATAATAATAATAATAACGGTAGTGGTGAAAACTCATTAAGGAAATACTCGTCACATAATTCAATTGGTATTAAATCTGGTGGTTTATTTAGAACCATTTCAATTCCAAGATTATCAAAACAACAAATTTCAGTATTGGATGTATTCAATCAAAACAATGGTGGTGGTGGTAGTACAAGTGGATCAAATAGCAATAATATAAGTCCAAATACAAGCACTACAAATTTATCAGTTTCATTACAGGGTCCATCTTCATTATCATCTATATTTAATAATCCAAATAATACCAATAATAATAATAATCCAAGTAATAACTCAACAATTAATAATAACAATCCAACAATTAATAGTAGCAATAATAATTTAAATGGTGCAATAAATAACTCACCATTTGGTAGTCTAAGTAAACGTGGTAGTATAAATTTGGGTGGATCGACAAGTTCATCCTCAAGTCATATGAATGCAAACGGTCAATTTACTTTTAAAAATTTTATACCAAATTCAACCAGAAAAAATCATTTAATAAATGATAATAAAAGACTATCATCAGATTTCTTTTCACCACAAAACACACATCGTAGATGGGAAGAATATGTTAAAAATATTTTACCAAGTGAACAAGAATTGGTTAAAGAGAAAAAAGAATTGGAGAAACAAAGAGAATTACAAGAACAAGAATTAATTAAACAACAAAAACTATTATTATTTCAACAACAGCAACAACAATTACAACAAGAACCAGATTCATTATCCGACGAAGAATCATATCAAGAAAGTATTACATCAGATGATGAAGATGATGATATTGATAACAAACCAATCGAACAACAACAACAACAAAACAATAAAAATATAATATCATCACCTACAAAACCAATTTTAGATTCACCAAAAAGACAATCAAAACATTTAGATTCACCAAAAAGACAATCACAACATTTAGATTCACCAAGAGCAAAATTACAATTACAAGAAACAATTAGTATTAGTAACGATGAACCATTATCAGAAACTGATATCGAAATGTTATCACCTTTTAAAAAGATTGAAAAGCAAGAAAAGAATGATGGTGATAGATTTATTAAAGCATTGTTAAATAAAACACCAGTTGCAACCAAAACTGCATACTCTATCAATGTCAATGGTGGTAGTGGTGATAACTCAACCCTATCAAAACAATCTGAAAAACCAGTTGAAATTGTAAATATATTTAAATATGGATCAATTGATATTGATTTCTCTGAGGTATTTGGAGAGGTCGAAGATCTCCAAGGATTTATTATGTGGAATATTAATGGATTCACTGCAGAGGAAAGAGAATTTGATGACTATTGTACACTCCATTCAAAAGAATCGTATTTGGTATTCAATGTATCTGAAAATCAAAAAGATTCAAACATGTACAACATTCATATTTGGAATGGTAAAGATAGTCCAATCGATAAAAAAGGTACTGCTGTGATGTTGGCAATTCAATTATCTACTCATTTAGGTGGTAAAGTTAATCATTACACCGAGGAACAAGGTAAAGAAAGCCAAATGTTTATAAATTATTTTATAAATGACCAAGATGGACTTTTTGGTGTAAAATATAAACAAGGTGGTATGGATTCCGATTTCTTTTTAACCAAACCATTGGAACAATCTTATAATAGAAAATCACGTCTTTATAAAATTGATATACCACCAGTCGAATTGGAATCATGTGCATCCATCTCTATTCGTAGAATGGGTCTCTCTAGAAAATTAATTCAAGATTCTTCACACGAAATATCTTGGTTATTAATCAATCCTCAAAACATTTACATTAAACTTGGTTCAAAATCAACTTTGGAAAATAAAATTTTAACCAGAGACATTTCAAAACAATTTGAAAATCATTTTTCAAAAAATGTTAAAATCATTCAAATTAGTAAGTAATATGTAAAATTTTAATAATAGTACTGTTACCCCCTTTTCACCCTGTCACCCCCCCTTTATTAATCCTTTATTGATAAAAATATTATTATTATTTATTTAAAAATAAAATAATTTAGATGATGAAAAAGAATTTTGTAAATTAGTAAAACAATTTAAAACTAAAGAAGATAGAGATAAAGATTATAAATATTCAGAAGATGATGAAACAATTGTAAATTTATATAAAACATGTTTAAAAGCAAATGGTAAATTAGGTTTAGAACAAATTGCAGAAGAGTATCCAATTCATTATAGTAAACTATCAAGTTTGGATCAAGTTTACATTTTAGATTGTACAACCGATATTATAATTTGGTGTCCAAATGGGGTATCAAAGAAAAAGATAGCAGCAGCAAAAGAATGTGCCAAAGTATTTTTCAAAGAATATGATAGACCAGAGTGGGCTGAAATTACAGTATGTAGACAAGGCAATGAACTACCACTATTCAAGAGACAATTTAAAGATTGGCCATCCGAAAAATTACAATTAGCAAATTGTATTGATCCATTTGCATTAGCAGAGAAAAGATCAAATATTTCATCTCATAAATTGTACTATGATTTCCATTACATTAATTTCACATGTCGTGATGAATTGATTTTACCATTGTATGAAAATTTACCAACCGATAAAGTGGATGTCTATGGTGTCACTCTACCAGATTTACAATTCTTTAGATTGGAACCGGAAGAGAAATGTCATTTCTATGAAGACGATTGTTTTATGATTATGGTGTCTTCTAGAAAACAAGCATCCCCCTATGCTGTAAATCAAAATGATATCACTCAAACGGTGATCTATTGGTGGGAGGGTGTAACCGCCGACAATCGTGGTTATGCCATGTTTATTCATGGTCTCTACCCTATCATTGCAAACAAATTTGAAGACAAAGGTCAAGCCAAACCAACCGTTTATTTGGCAACTCAACGTAAAGAACCATCTCATTTTTTGAAAGCTTTTGAAGAAACACTCATCATTCACAAGGGTTCTAGATTCGATGAACCGGAAATTTGTCACAAGGTCTATCAATTTATCAACGAAGGTCCAAACACATACATCCAACAACTCGATCAAAATAGTGTGGTTTTAAATTCGTACAACGTTTACTTTATTCGTTCGGCTGTAGAGGGCACTATCACCATTTGGAAGGGTGCAAACACATACACTCCAATGGAGGAACTGGAATCATTTGCTCAAAGATTGGATGAGGAATTTAGATTGGTATGCTATGAACAAGGTTCTGAACCAAATCAATTTTGGGATATGTTACCCGGCGTAAAGAACTCCATTCCAACGGATTTGGACCTCTCTAACGATAGTTTATTCAAATTTTATCTCTCACCAGAATCACAACTTAAAATGACACGTATTAATCGTAAATATTCATCGGATCTAAAGTGTACCGAATGTTGTTTATTGGATTCACCAGAGATTCTTTATATTTGGATTGGCTCCAATTGTTCAGCATCTTTAGAGAATATAGTTTTGATTTTTGTCAATGATTATTGTAAATATTACTCAATTCCAGTTGAATCCATTCAAAAGGTTATTCAATACGATGAACCAATTGAATTTAAATTACGTTTCAAAGCATGGGATAGAAAAGAAGAATGGGTGGATCCACATGAAACTCGTCAATGTCAAGTTGCACTTCAAAAAACCCTTCTATACAGAAAACAATACGAGGAGGAACAACAACTATTCAAAGAGTATTTGGATTACGCCTACGCTCTTTCAGATGATGATGATTTGGAAGATTTTGAAACTTGGACATTAATTAAAAAAGGTTATCTTGATGATCATGGTCAATTAAATCAAAACTATTGGAACGATCAATTTAATGGTTTTTCATCCTCCAGTCATAATAGTGGTGAAATTCATGATAATGAAAATAACAACGTTTGTAATAATAATAATAATAACGCTGCTTCACCAAATTTACATTATTTATCTTCATCTCCTCCAAATCATAACGTTGGTAATAACCATCAATCCAATGGTAATGGTAAACCTCCATTAAAAGATATTATTAACAGTAATTTACCACCCTCATCAGCAGCAGTCTCAGCTCAACAACATTCTAAAAATAATGGTTTACCACCTTTACCAAAATCCTCAAAAAAGAAAAAGTTTTTTGGTTTATTTAAAAAATAAAATAATAATAATAAAATAAATTACATATATATTTTTTTTAGTACCAAACCAGTAATATCAAATAATGATATCATTTGTTGTTTGAATGTGATTTTTATTTTATTATTATTTCTTATTGTTGTTGTTTTTTATAACCAATCTAATTTTTTAAAGAATAATGCTAATATTGTACCAACTGAAATAATTATTACCATTAGTGATATAAATGGAGTATAATTACCAACCTCTTCTTCTGGTTGTTCTTGATCCGCCTCACCAGGAAGTCTAACATTCATACCATAAATTGCTGCAATTAAATTAAGAGGCATAAAAATTACAGAGAGAGCAGAAAACTTTCTCATACTAATATTTAACGCATGAGATTCTTCATTAAGCACCAATGATACCTTTGAAATATAAATATTACTAATATTCTCTAAAAGCTCTTCTGCCATTTTAATCTTTTGTTTTAATCTAACTGTTCTATCTTTAATATTACTTAGATGAATCCTATCATCTTTTATATGATTTAATCTAATTAATGATGATAATATATCACTATATAAATTAAATTTAATAGGTGATTAGTTATTATTTTTCAACCAATATATGTAAATAAAATATATATATAATAAATGATAGTAAATAATAATAATAATAATAATAATAATAATAATAATAATAATAATAATAATAATAATAATAATAATAATAATAATTACTTTTTAATAAATATCCAAGATAATAAATTTGTAGATTTTCTAGTTGCTTTACCTAAACGTACATAAAGTTCGGAATGATGAGCTGCATCTTCGGATAAAGTAAACTCATCTAAAACATTTACTTCTTTCATTAATTGATCAGATAACTCTGAATAAATTTCATTAAATGATTCGAAAAATATTGAAACGATCCATTGAGATGATGTTAAAATACCATTTTCCAAATAACGAAAAGCATTTAAAACATCCTCAATTGAATCTAATGGGTGTTCATGAAATACCAAAACAAAGCTTGCAAATTGAACCATATAAATATTTGATTGTACCAATTCAGTGTATGCATATATAGTTTCAGAGGATGATATAAATATATAATTTGAAAACTCTTCACATTTTTCAGTTGAATCTTGGGATGTAATATCTTCAAACGTAAGATGATGTATTGAAAATAAATTGCAAACCGTTGATATCTCATCGTCTGATAGTCCTTCTAAATCAATCCAATATATTTTCTCATTCTCTTTAACTTTTTTATTTTTAATAATATCATCATAATCATCTTCATAAGATTGTGGTATTGAGCTTGGAAAAGAAGGAGAAAGAAAATCTTCTTTTTCCTCTTGTAAAGGTTTAAATGATGTATCTTTGGTACCTCCTCTTTGTTGTTGTTGTATTTTTCTATTTCTAACTGTATTCGCACCAGGATAATTCTGATGATTGCTAAACTCTAATAAACTATTTGTACTTGTTATTAAATCTGGGTTATGATTTAAATAAAATGTATTACTATTTAATGATTTTAATTGATTAATAGTTGTGGTTCTAGGTGATCTTAAAACTGATGAATCGTTGTTTAGTAATAATGTTGGTGTTGTTGGTGTTGTTGAACATTCCAATTGTTGTTCATTATTGTTTGTGTTGGCTGTAGTTGTCGATGTTGAGGTGGTTGTTGTTGTGGTTGTTGGTTGTTGGGGAATTGGACTATTTGGGGACACCTTAATAATAGTATTTAAACCAGCTAAATCAGTTGAACTTGGATTATGTTTAATTGAACTACTTCTTTCATCTACTAATTTATTTGAAAATTTCATAAACTCTTCAAAAGTATATTCCTGTGGATAATCACTATCTTTGTTTATGATTCTGATTTTAGTTTTCTTTACAACCCTATTACTAAATACTAGACCTGTACCATCGGTAGTAATACCAGGACTATTATTAACTACTAATGTTGGCGATTCTTTATTTTCATCATCTTTACCATTGTTATTATCACAACAGCTGTTATTATTGTGATTATCACAACTTCCATTAACACCACCACCTCCACTATTAATTAAATCATTATTAAATGGTGCACCATTACTACCACTACTATTACTACTACTATTAATCATTTGTTCATCAAAATCTTTTGATGGTAATAATACTTTTTCCATTATTATTATTATTATTATTATTATTATTATTATTATTATTTTTGTTGTTATTTGTTGATGGCAACGGTATAACATTATCTGACATTATGGATTTAAATAATTTCTTTTGACAATGTCTCATTTTATG
>JACAFZ010002334.1:0-14484 GCA_015252675.1 Dictyostelium gargantuum | reverse complement strand
TATATTTGTTTTGCATTTAATAGTAAAAAAAAAAATTTTGTAAAAAATTAAAAAATTGTTATTATAATTGTTTTTTTTTTTTTTTTTTGAAATAATGTGTATTGGTGTATTTGTGTGTTTGTATTTATGTGTGTTTGAACACGTTTTTTATTTTTTATAAATTCTATATATATCCCAAAATAATAATAAATTCTTTATATATTTGTTTGTATGTGAATAGTTAATAATTGTGATTCGTGGTTTAACTTTTTTGGTTTTGTTTTTAATTTTTCTTTGATAATAAAATATAAACCGGGAAATAACAATCAATAATTTTTGAATCTGCATCAGTTGTTTTATATGCCTCCAATAATGTTTTCTTAATTTCTGGTAAACAATCTTTATTGCCAGATTTTAAGAATTTTGCATAACCTGACCAAGATGAATAATATCCAATAAAATCATTAATAGACATTTGTTTCTAATTTATTATTATTATTATTGGTATTAATATTAATATTATTATAAAGTTTTTTATAAATTATAAATAAATTTGCTTTATTGTTACTATTATTATATAGTGGTTATATTATATATTTAAATATATAGCTAGTAATAATAATAATAATAATAAAACATACTTTTAATGAAATTGTTTTTCTTTCAGTATTATCATAAGTTGGTTTAATATCTCTATATTCATCATCGATATATTGTCTTTCTGGTGCCCAATATTGTTTTCCAATTGTATTATAATAGTGCTATTATTGTTTTTATTTTATTATTATTATTATTATCAATAATTATGGTTTTTTTAATATGTTAAAAAAAGAAGAGTAAAATTTAATAATAATAATAATAATAGTAATAATAATTACATTTTGGTGAATTACTTGAGCACTATCATTATTGGTAATATTCATTAAACCATATGCCCATATGATTAATGAACCATTATCTCTTAGTAATCTTTTGGTTTCATCAAAAAATACTGGTAAATCAAACCAATGGGCTGCTTGTGCAACGGTAATCAAATCAACTGATGAATCTGGTAAATCAATCTTTTCAGCAGTTGATATTTTATATTCAACATTATTAGCTAATTCTGCATTTTCAATTTGACCTTGTGATGGTTCATATCCTTTTTTTTTATTTATAAATAAATACGATGATGAGCACTCTAGAACCACATACAAAAATAAATAAATAAGTTACCACATACCTATAACTTTTTTAAAATAATCAGCCAATTTAACAGTAGCTTGACCACTACCACAACCAATATCAATTGCAAGATCTCTTTTTTTATCACAATGTGAATCTATAATTGAATATAATTCATCAGAATAAGTTGGTCTAAAATTTTTATATGATTTACCAACACTTCCAAATTTATCATCAAAAACTGTTGATGTTGTCATTTTTCTATTATTATTATTATTATTATTATTATTATTATTATTATTATTATTATTATTTATTGTTGAAAACGATTTAATATTAATGTTTCTAAAATAATTATTATTATTAAATGATCTTATTAATTTAATTGTGCTATTCATCGGGGATATCAAAAAAAAAATTAAAAAAAAATAATTTATATTAAATTTCGAAAATTTAAAAAAAAACAAAAAAAAAAAATAAATTAAATTTAATTTGTTTTTATTTTTTTTTGTTTACACCAAATTATTGCATCACATTGAATAATCCAAATAAGGGGAAGTGTTATTATGATGATGATGATTCATTTTTTTTTGATTTTGAGACATTTATACACGCGTGGAAAAAAAAATAAAAATAAAAATAAATTAAATAAATTAAATAAATAATTTAAATTCTAAATAATATGAATATATTTATTTAAATGTGTTAATGATTATGATCACTGTCCAAATGATATTTTAGCTAAAACAATACGATAACAATCAATATCTTCATATGTTGAACCATTTTCATCCCAATATGGATTATAAGATTTTACTTTTTTAAAACCAGCATCTATTAATTTTTTACATTGTTCATTGTATTGCTCTAAATCTGGAATATAAAATGCAATTAAATGATCTTTGTTTGGTGATTTACCAACTGTCGTACCTCTATGAGTTGTAAACTCTAAATGATAAATTTGGTTTGGATGACCTATAATCACACCATCAAAACCCTCATGATCTTCAAAACTATATAATAATTCAAATCCTAACCCTTTTATATACATTTCTTTTATTTCATTTAAATTATCTGTTGGTCTTGCAAATCTTATTACACTTTTATTTAATGTCATTTTTTTTATATGTGTATGGTTGTAACTTTTTTTACATAAGTTCAAAAAAAAAAAATTAAAAAAAAAATTAAAAAAATCACCAAATTTTTTTTTTTTTACCACAATATAAAAATAAAAATAATAAAAAAAAAAGTTTGATAAACTTTAATAGTAATGTATTGTGTATTTAAATTTGTAAATATTGTTCCAGATCTAGATCTGAAAAAAAAAAAAGTTGATTTGACGTTTTTATCTGTTTCTTTGTAAATTTTTTTAAATTAACAAAAATAAAAATGGTGATTAAAAAGGTAAAAAATTTTTTTATTAAAAAAAAAATATTAAATAAAAATATTTTTTTTTTTTATTTTTTATTTATTTTTTTAAAAAATAAAAAAAAAAAAAAAAAAAAAAAAAAAGTTTAAAGATTTATTTTAAAAGAAATGAATGATATAAATTTGGACAAGGAAGAAGATGGTATAGCAATTTGTGGTATTGCATTTAGAATCCCATTAGATAGTGATACTTGTAACAAAACAAATAAAGAATTATGGAATAATTTAATGAATGGTTTTGATGGTGTCTCAAAAACAAGTGATCGATGGAGTAAATATTTTATATTATAATCCATTAAAAACAAATATTTTTTTCACAAAACTAACTCATAATCCAAATATTTATTTTTATACAGGTGATTCATTTCATAAATCTGGTCAAATAGCAAATAACTATGCTGGTTTATTACCAATGGAAGAGATAAAGTCTTTTGATCCTTTATTCTTTGGTATTAACCCATCTCAAGCAGATTCCATAGATCCACAACAAAGATTACTGCTAAAATGTACTTGGGAGGCATTAGAAGATTCAATGATTGATCCAATGGAATTACGTGGTTCAAATACTTCAGTGTTCATTGGTTGTACAGGTTCAAACTATCATGATATAAATCAATCAAATATCCATAGCAATAATAATATTTTCGCTTCTTCTGTACATTGTATTGCCAATCGTATATCATATTGCTTTGATTTTCATGGTATTAGTATGACTATTGATACCGCTTGTTCTTCATCATTAAATGCTGTACATATGGGATGTCAATCAATTAGGAATGGAACTTCTGAGGTTTCAATCGCTGGTGGGGTAAATTTAATTTTTGATACACATTACACAAAAGGTTACACAAATTTATCAATGCTTACTGTATCTGGAAGATGTAAACCATTTGATGCTGACGCTGATGGATTTGTAAGAAGTGAAAGCGTTGGAATTGTAATAATGAAGAGTTTAAAACAAGCGTTATTGGATGGTAATAAGGTTTATTGCGTTATCAATGGTTCAAGTTCAAATATTGATGGTAACGGTGTTCAAGATAAATTAAATTTTTATTCACCATCTTCCATTTCTCAGGGTGAAAATATTAAGCAAGCGTTACATTCAACAAAAGGAAAGGTAAAAGCAAATGATATTCAATATGTTGAGGCTCATGGTACGGGTACACCAACTGGCGATCCAATTGAATCAAAAGGTATTGCCTCAGTTTTTAAGGACTATCATACTTCAAATGACCCATTATTAATTGGTTCTTTTAAATCAAATATTGGTCACAGTGAAGCTGCATCGGGTATAGTTTCTTTAATTAAGGTTTGTTTAATGTTTCAAAACAAATATTTTGTTCCAAGCATTAATTATACATCACCAAATCCATTAATTAACTTTGACGAATGGAGTTTAAAAGTAGTTACAAGTCCCATTCCATTTTCAAACCCAAATACATCAATTTTAATTAATAATTTCGGTATTACTGGGTCCAACTGTAGTATGATATGTTCAGAATTTAATTATCCACAAAATGGGAACACATTTTTAAAAAATGAACCAAAAACCCAATTTTTAATTCCATTCTCTACAAATTCATCAAAATCTTTACTATCATACCAATCAATGTTTATGAAGAGTATTTTTGATTTAGAAAATGATAAATATATAAACGTAGTAAATCAATCCATTTTGTCAAAATCAAGCAAACTGTTTCAAAGATCAATTACTGTTGCAAGTAATTTGGATGAATTAAAAGACAAATCAAACATAATTTCAAATCAATCAAATGATAATTCAAAATCAAGTATTTCAGTATCAAAAGAACCTGTTTTAGTTTTCATTTTTGCGGGTCAAGGCCCACAACATAATATGATGGGTATTGAATTATATAATTCAAATGAAATTTTTAAACAATCAATGGATGAAATTGATTCTAAATTTTTTAAATACTTTGGTTATTCAATTCTTGAAAAATTAAGATTAACCAATGGTGATTCTATAAACAATGCACTAATCGCACAACCAACATTGTTAATGATCCAAATTTCATTATTTAATTTATTAAAACATTGGGGTATCGATCCATCATTCATTGTTGGTCATAGGTAAGTGGAATTTTTTATTTTTTTTTAAATTCAAAATTGTATTCACTAACATGGTAAAATTAAAAAGTTTTGGAGAAATACCAGGATCCTATTGTTCAGGTATTATTTCATTGGATGCAGTAGTATATTTAACATATCATCGTGGAAGACTTCAAGATAAAATAGTAGGTTTTGGAAGAATGTTATCAATTGGTATTGGTGAATCAGAATATATTAAAATTTATTCTTTTAAAAGCCAATATAAAGATTTAGAAATTGCATGCTTTAATTCAGAAAATTCAATCGTAGTTGCTGGTTTAGAGGCAAATTTATTTCTACTTGCATCAGAGTTAAAAGAAAATGGTATATTTGCTGTATTTTTGGGATCTCAGTCATCATACCACACCTCAAGCCAAGATATTATCAAAGATGATTTTTTGAATTTAGAATTTAATGAAGCTGAGTTCAAACAACCTAAAATACCAATGTTTTCAACAGTAACAACTAAGTTGTTTCAATCTGACCAAACAATATTCAATTTAAAGTATTTATTTGATAATGTTAGATGCCCAGTGCTTTTTAATAAAGCTATTAAAAACTTGTATGATCATATTGAACTCAATCAACTTGGAAATGAAATCGTATTTATTGAAATTTCACCACATCCAACATTATCATTTTATTTAAAGCAAATAAAACCACTTCAATCAAATAATGGCCAATATCAACTTTCAATTAAATCGGTTCTAACAACATTAAATAAAAAGAAAAATGATATCAATGAAATTAATAATACTATATGTCAAATTTATTTAAATGGTTATAATGTAAATTTCAAATCACAATTAAATATTGGCCAACATTTTAATTTAAATTCATCTTCAATAACAATTCCACATTATCAATGGGATGACCAATTATATTGGAAAAATGAAATTAATGAAACAAAATATTGTATTGAAAATGGTCCATCAATTGATATTTGTGGTATTAGTGATTTAAATACACCAAACAATACTAAAACAACAATTATAGATACCGATGCAACCCCCTTTAAATATTTAAAAGGACATATGGTCGGCAGTGATAACTATTTTCCCGGATCTGGTTATATTGAAAGCATTTTAACTATTTACCAAGGCAAAGATATTGTAATTAGTAATTTAGAATTTAATGAACCATTTATTTTATCAGGTAAAAAATTACTATCCACAAGCATTTTTGAAACTTCAAAAAATAAAAGAAGACTACTGTTCCATTTTAAAGATCTAAATGAAACTGATGAAAAATGGGTATTATCTTCTAGTGGTAATATATTATTATCAAATAATAATTCTACAAAAGATAAAATTGATATTGACAAATTAAAATTGAAATGCAATTATACAACCGTTTTAAAAGATGATCTATATAGTTATATTAAAAAGATGACAGGATTGTCCTATTGTGGTAGTTTTAAACGTGTTGACAAATGTTTAATTGGTAATAATTGTTCATTCTCTTTTGTTTCATTAAAATCATTAAATAATGAACCTATTTATGGTAATGAAAATTTATCATGGTTTATTAATTCATCCATTATTGATTGTTGTTTACATGGTATGGTTGGTTCTATTTCTTTTAAATCATCTATTGTTTTTAATAATATTCAAGATATGTATATATATTCCTCAAACTTTCCAACAAAAGAAAAGAAAAATTCAATTGACCATTTGGTTTCTTATTGTAAATTTATTAAAAAAGAAAATGATTCATTTTATTTTTCAATTAAAGTAATGTTACCAGATGGTCTTTTATTATTAGAATCAAACACAGTTGTATGTTCTTCACTAACTCCAATAGTTGAAACATCAATTAATAGTAAATTTAAACATGAAAATGTATATAGTTTTCATTTACAACAAATTGATTCAATGATTGGTTATGAACATGCTAATATTTTTTATTCATCACCAAAAATTCTATATAATGATGATGAAAATATATCAGTTGTTGTATCTTTTTACTATCATTTTTTAAATCAAAGAAATAATAATATTAGTATCGAAACAATTTCAAATTTATCTATTGGCCAATTGGAAACTAAATTTAAAACAAATTCAAGTCCAAATTTTCATTTAGATAGGTTATTTCATTTTGTATTTAGTTTAATCAAAGAAAATATTGAATTAATAACTTTGGATCAAAACTCATTGGAGTTTATGAAACATTTTATTCCTCACCTAGATTTAATTTCGCAATCATGTAAAATTACATCAAAATTATTGATTCCTTTACCAAATGATGATCCTACAATTGACTCACCACATTCTTTATTTTTAGATGACAAACTTGAAAAATTTTATTCTAGTTCAAAAATTGATGGTTTTTTAGAAACAGTATCTGAAACAATTAAATTATCATTAATACCAATTATAAAAACGAGAAATGTAATTAGAATTATAGAATTTGGAGGAGGTGTTGGTTCATTATCAATTAAAATTATAAATTCTATAAACAAATTAATTGAGGATTTTGGTCCAGACTTTCAACTAGATATTGAATATACATTCACGGATATTTCAAATAGTTTTAAACCACATAAACTTGCTCACTTTAAAGGAAATTTATTATTTAAAATAATTGATATTAGTAAAGAATTTTGCAATGAAAGTTCAAATACCAATAGTTTGAACCAGTCTTATTATGATTACGTTGTAATGGTAAATGTATTGCATGTTGTAAAGGATGTGGGCTTCAGTGTAACAGAAATATATAAAATTTTAAAACCAAATGGTCAATTAATTTTTATAGAATCACCATATAAATCAACAATTTTAGATTGTATATTTGGTATATTTAATCAATGGTGGGGATTTAATGACATCTATAGAGTTGATAGATGTTGTATGCCTCAAGAATCTTGGTTATCATTGGTAAAGGGATGCGGATTCATTAATTCATCAGCATCAAATATGGATTCATTTGATATGTTTATTATAAAAGCAAGTAAACCATCAATAAATAATTTTGATTCACAAGAGACAACTTCTATACCAACTATAATTTTTGGAAATAAAAATGATAAAAAATCAAATCAATTTATAAATTCATTAAATTATCGAGGTTTAAAATGGATTTCAAATATTAATGAATTAAAAGAGAATTTAAAGGAAGGGTATATAGTTTATTTTATTAAAACTTTAGAAATAACAATTGATAATTTTAAGGAAATCACATTGGAATATACTGAAATTAATAAATTTATTTTGGATTTTAAATTAAAACTAAAGCATATTTTAATATTAAATGAATCCAGAGTATCAAACTATTTATCTTCATCAGTACTGGGCATAATGAGATATTTTAATGGTGAATTCCCACAATTAAATTTAATTTGCATTGATTTTGATAATGACTCCTTCAAAAAAATCGAACTTTTTAATAAAAACAACAATTTGGTCAATAGATTAATCAATTTAAAAAATCCATTATCCAAAGAATATTTTATTTTAAATGGCATTACCTATTTTGAAAGATGTAAACAAGAATTAAATTTACTTGGTTCATTTAAAGAATCATCATTTGCAAAAGAAAATCAATTAAAATTAAAACTAAATCATTTAAACTTAAAAAATGATAAAATTGTTAAAGAAAAATTAATTTCAAATCATGTTGAAATAAAAGTAATGGCATATGGAATAAATTATAGAGATAGTTTGGTATATCGGGGTATTATTAGCAATTCATGTATTGGCCATGAATTCAGTGGTGTAATTACAAATATTTTTAATGGTGATATACATGATTATAAAATTGGTGATAAAGTATATGGTTTAAACAATGATACCTCATCAGTTGACTATTTAATTTTAAATATTGATTCAATTTGTCATATACCAACAAATGTTAACTTTGAGCAGGCTGCATCCATCCCTGCTGTATATCTCACTTCAATTTTTTCAATGTTTAACGTTGCTAATTTCAATAACCAACGAAAAAAAATACTATTTTCAAAAAATCAACCAGAATCAATTTTGATTCATGCAGCATCAGGTGGTGTGGGGTTATCTGCATTGAATATTTTAAAATGGAAATGTTTTACTGGTTTAATATTTGTTACCATCGGTTCAGAGGAGAAAGGAAATTATCTTAAAGATAAATATGGTGATTTTATTACTGGTATATATTCGACAAAAGATACTAAATATGCTAAACAAATTAAAAAAAAATTAAAACTATTAGGTTCAAACAAGAATGGTGTTGATTTAATTTTAAATACAATTTCAAGTTTTGACTATTTGGATTCAAATTTTAAATGTTTATCAGCACATGGTAAAATAATAGATTTATCAATAACTCATCTCTCTTCCAATAATTTTTTAAATTTGTCTAAATTTAAACATAATTTTGGATATGAAACATTTGAATTGAATAAAACATCTGATCATACAAGAAAAAGTGGTTTAACTATTATTTCAAATGCAATTAAAAGTGAAGAATTAGAATTAGTTCCAATAACCATTTACTCCTCAGATAAAGTCAAAGATGCATTAGAGTATATTAATCAAAGAACTCATATTGGCAAAATTGTAATAAGCAACAGCGAAAATGAAAATCAAATTAATAATTGGGAAGGTGATAGCGTAAATAACCAATTAATTATGAATCCAAATTATGAATCCACTATAAGAAATTTGGGTAAAACAATATTGATGACAGGTCAAACTGGACTCATTTTAGATATTTTAAAATGGATTTCAAAATTTAGTTCAACAGTTGAAAATATAATTATCCTTTCAAAATCAACATTGAAATGGGAATTAGAATTACTAATTAACAAAACAAAGCATGAAAATAGTAAAATTAAATTTTATTTTAAATGTGTCGATGTATCAAATTATAATCAAATAGAATCATCGGTCAATGACATTTTTAATAATAATAAAAATATAGCACCCATTGAATCCATATTTCACTTTGCATTTGAGTTTATATCAAGAGATGTTTCAAATATTGATATGGAATGTTTAAATAGGTCACATGGAGCAAAAACAATTGGTGCAATTAATTTACATAATTTATCAATTAAATTAAAATTAAAATTAAAACAATTCATTATGGCATCATCAGGCATTGGTGTACTTGGTGGTGGTAATCTTGCATCCTATATATCATCTTGTTGTGCAATAGATTCTTTATCTCGTTTTAGAAAATCAATTGGATTACCTTCTATTTGTATAAACTGGGGTTATTTAGAAACTGGTTATACTCAAACAGATACAAAAACTCAAAAAATATTAAATGATGAGGGATATAATTCAATTTCGATATTATCAATCATTGATTATTTGGATTTTATTATTCAAAATTCGAATAATATTTTGGCAACAAATTTAATGATTGGTGATTTTAATTTTTCAAATATCCAAAATAAAGCTGGAACTCCAAAAATGAAACTTGATTATCAATTAAACAAAGCTCATAATAATTACGAAAAACAGGTTGAAAAATATAGTGAGGAATCAGTATTTGATCAAGTGAAAAATAAAATATCAGAATTTTTATCAATTAAACCATCAGATTTAAATGTAAATCTTAAAATTACAAATTATGGTTCAGATAGTTTAATGTCATTCCAATTAAAGAATTATTTTGATAAAAATTTTCAAAATAGTAGTGATGACCTTTCAATAGCTAAAATACAAAACTTCTCAATTTCCTCAATAATATCAACAATTAAAAATAAATTTAATAAATAAATAAAAAAATTTCATTATTTATTTTAAATATCCAATTATTAAATCATTTGATTTTTTTAGCATTTTGGATTTCTTTGTAATTTGTTTTACCCTTTCAAATATGTGATTCTTTTATCACTCTAATTTTTAATAAAATACACTGTTTGAATAAATAAATATTTCACTAGTTATTAATTTAGAATTGGACATTATTTATTGATTTTTGTATAAGAAATAAAAACATCCAAAAAATAAGATTTGGTGATTTATAATAATTATTAATTTTGCAGAGATAATATATATAGTTGAATTTTGAAAATTACTATTATTTGTTTCAAAAATTACTAATAATAGACCAATGGTTAAAGAAAATGTACAAGTTGGAATAAATTTCTTTGAAATTAAAACTATAAGAAGTTCATGTGCTATTGCACTAAGTATAATTGTTAAAACTAAACAATTAAATTTTTTATAATCACTATAGTTTATTCTATTTTTTAATTTTTTTTTGTTAAATCATTTTTTAAAAAAATATAGTAATTAAATAATAGTAATACATACAAATCATGCCAAAAATGTTTTTTTATCCATGAACTAATTGGGACTGCCCAGCTGTTTAATCTTTCAGTTACCAATTCACGATTTAAAAGTGTTGAAATTTTATTAATTTCAGACCTATCATTAAAATCAGAGATTTCAGAAACAAGCGATGGGAATCTATTAAATGTTAAATAGTAAAATAGTTCTACAAATATTTCTCCAGGTATAATTATTTTTATAAATGAAAAAAGTGAAAAAGTTTTGATATATGGAATTATATAGTATAGATTTAAATAGTGCATAAAGATAAGAATAAAGATAATTTGAACAAAAACTAATATCGATTTCCCAAAATTTGAAACATTGTTCTTTCTATGAGAGGTTTTTGATGATTTGACAACCATAAAATAATGATCATATACTAAAGTTGGTGAAACTAAAAAATCAAAATAATTTTTAAAATATTCTTTTTTTTTTTAATTAAAAAGTGGGATAAATTAAATAGTTTTTTTTTTTTTAAAAAATAATAAAATATTTTTTTAATTTACCATTTAAAGATTTATAATTAGATTTAAATTCCAAAATAAAAGATTTAAAAAAATAATTTTTCTTTAAATATTTGTCTGTTTTTAAACCAAGAGTTTTTTGATTTTCAAAATTTGTTAAAACAAAGAATGAATGACTTTTAAATAAAATACAAATTAAGAAAAAACCAAAGAAAAAAATAGTTCCGTAATGATTTAAAATTAATTTTGATTCCATGGTAACAAATGTAAAATAAATCATTGTTGCAATTTGTACAAGTGTGTAAAAAAATATTAATTGAATTTTACTAATTTTAAAATATTGGTGATGATTTACAAAAGTTAAAAATAGAATTAAAAATGAACTTGAAATTAAAATCTATTAATTTATTAGTTTATTTTTTTTAAATAAATTTTTAATAAATTTTACAATTAAACAACATCATTAATAATACCACACATACCAATATATCATTTGCAATATAAAAAGGATTTAAAAATAGGGAAACTAAACTATTTATAATATATTTATAAAATTCTAAACCATGAATAAATATTATTAAAATATTTATAAATGGAATTAAAATTGAGATCATTTGATTTTTTTTCATTAAACTACTTTGTTTAGCTGCTTCTTTTCTTATTTCAATGTCAGTATCCAAACTATACATTGCATACCTACCATTTTCTTCATTAACTTTTATTATCATTCCATTTATCATTTTTTATATTTATTATTTTATTTTGAAAAAGAGAAATTTGGTTAATAAATTTTAAATAAAAAAAAAATTTTATTAAAAAATTTGTGGTTAAAAACAAAAATGTAAACATTTTAACGTTTTTATCTGTTTTCAATTAAATTTTAATCTTACTTTCTAATAATAAAAAAAGAAAAAATAATATTTAAATTTTTTTTTATTAATTGTTTAAATTTAATGTTTTTTATATTTTTTTTTTTTTTTTTTTAAAAAAAAAAAAAAAAAAAAAAAAAAAAAATGAAAAAAAATAATATTATTGGGTTGCTCACACAAGCAAATATTTTTGTTTTATTTTTATGCGAGATTATAATATCATAAAAAAAATAAATAAAAAAAATCTATTTTTTGATGTTGTTAATCATACACACCCAAACTACAGTTGCTGCTCACATGCACGCATATAAATAAGAATAATACAATTTAATTTAATTTAATTTAATTTAATTTAATTTAATTTAATTTAATTTAATTTAATTTAATTTAATTTAATTTAATTTATTATTTACTATTACACATTACACATATTAAATATTTATTAAATAAATTATTTTATTTATTTAAAAATTAATAATAAACCACCTCTTTTATCAGTTGAAATATCTTTAAAATTAAAAGCATTACTAGTTAAATATTCTTTAATTTTTGTTGGTAAACGAGCAGACGGTGTTAGTGAATGATGACCAGTACCAACGATTACAGTTAACGGAAGGTATTGTAAATAGTTTTCTAGTATTTCTAAAGCTTCCACTACATGAAGACCATGAAAATCTAAAACATTGTTTGTCTCGCTATTGTAATTTTTATTTCTAGTTTTAAATATAACTTGTTTGGCTTTATCGTTGTATTCTTTCATTTTTTCATCAAATTCACGTGCTTTGTTTGCGTATTCTCTGGATTGAGTTGGATCAGCAGAGTATGCTCTTGCAGCTTGATTATATAATCTATTTCTTTCTCTTGCAAATTCAATTGCTGTTTCTCTGTGTTGTTTATATAATAATGTAACATCTGTACCAGTTTCCGCCCAAACTTTACCATAATTGCTACCAGAGTATACTTGATTCAATTTTTTAGATGACTGTGATGCAAATGGAGATGTTGTTGTAGTGGTTGTAGTTGTTGTATCAACTGTTTTAACAATTGTTGGTCTACCGTATTTTGATACCAATGAATCAAAAGTATTTGAATAGTTTTGATCATTATCAAAAAATTCTCTATTAATCGAATTCTCTTCAACATTTGTAAATTCATTTTTTAAATTTTGAATTTTTACAAATGTAGAACTATCAATTGTATAAACTTTTTTAATTTTTTTCTTTTGTTGTGGTTTTGATATTGATAAACTTGGAAAATCGTCATCAATATTATTATTATTGTTGTTTTTATTAATATTATTATTATTACTATTATTATTCTCATTATATTCTACTATAATAGTGTGTTTTACTCCTGATGGCAAAGGTGAATTATTTGCAGCATTATTGGTTGTGGTTGTGGTTGTGGTTGTCGTTATCACCGTAGTGGGGTTGTTTTTATTTTTTTTTCTTTTACCATTACCAGCCATTGGTTTTTTAAATGTATTTGGTGATGGTTTTTTAGTAGTATTACAAAGTGATGGAAAATCCTCCTCATCTTTTATTTGTATATTTACATCATTATTATTATTATTATTTTCAATTTTAAATGAAGAGTTTTCTTCAATTAAATTAAAAGTAGAATCAAATTCATGAGAGTATTTACAATTTTGTTTATCTGCACAAAAACCAGAAAACCAATATTTACAAATTATAGTATCACCATCATGACGATATGGACAATTTCCAACTCGACAACCAGTAAAGGCATATTTACAAATATTTGGATATGGTAAATTTACGAGGTGTAAATATTTACAATCATTAACTGAACAAATACCTTGTAAATTATAAACACATATATCTTTTATACGAGAACCACCTCCATTTTTACCATTATTATTGATGTTATTTAATTCGACATCATCATCTGGCTGAATAAAAAAATTATCACTTTCATTCTCCAACATGCCCAAAATAAATAATGAATTTAATAAATCCCAATGATTCTTTTCCAATACTTTTTTTATAGTATCTTCACTAACATTTGAAAATAATCCTTTAATTATATTTAATGGTGTTTGTTGTTGTTGTAGTAGTAGTTGTTGTTGTTGTTGTTGTTGTTGTTGTTGTTGTTGTTGTTGTTGTTGTTGTTGATGTTGATTTTGATGTTGAGTTTGATTTAGATTTTGGTTTAGATTAAGGGGATGGAGAAGAAGATGGTGGTGTG
>JACAFZ010002223.1:0-23000 GCA_015252675.1 Dictyostelium gargantuum | reverse complement strand
CTATCTAGGTAGAGTGATGGTATGAAAATTTCTAGAGGTAGAGCACTGAGTAGTTAACCACAGGTTATTATTTAAACTTCGAATACTAAGAAATGTATTAACCATTAAGCAGACGGTGAGCGCTAAGGTCCATGCGTCGAAAGGGAAACAACCCAGATTGTTAGTTAATGTTCTTAAATAATAATGTAGTGTCAAAGGCAAGGAGAAAGTGATGTTAATTGGAAAGTAGGATTGGAAGCGCCCATCTTTTAAAGAAAGCGTAAAAGCTCACCAATTTAAGGCGTTCTCTAGCCAACAATGTATAGGAACTTAATATTATACAGAAACTACAAAATTTTAAAATTGGTAGTAAAATCTTCTGTATAACTGTGAAGTTAAATTAAGAAGATTTAATGGAGTTATCAGAATAAAGAATGCTGATATGAGTAATGTAAATAAGGTTAAAACCTTATCACTGTAAATTAGAAGTTTCCTAATAAAAAGGTAGTCTGATTAGGGTTACGCGATCGCTAAGGTTAATATGAAAATAAATTACTGATGCGTTTTTAGATTAATAATTCTAACGTTTTTATTGAAGTTTTAATTGACATGTTTATTTTTTGTATATATATTGTATTTAGATTATAGTATATAGAAAATATAAGTTTCAAAAATAGATTAAAACAAAATATAATTTATTATATTTTAAATAAAAAATCGTACTTAAACCGACACCGGTTAATTGATAGAGTATATTAAAGTGAAGAATGAATGATTTTGAAGGAACTCGGCAAAATGACTCCGTAACTGCGGGAGAAGGAGTATCTTTGTTTAAAAATAAAGATCACAGAAAAGAAGGGGTGGCGACTGTTTAATAAAAACACAGGATTCTGCAAAATGGTAACATGATGTATAGGGTCTGCAACCTGCCCAGTGATGTAAGAGGAAGAGGAGAGCTGCAAGGCTCAAATTGAATTCCCATTAAACGGCGGCTGTAACTATGACGGTCCTAAACATACTTTGGGTCTTTATATGGTAACATATAAGTAATAATTTGGCTATATGCTGGAAAGTCTGTTTTTAAGGATATTAGAATATAAAAGGAATTTTGTTATAATATTGAACTTATAACGTATCTTTAAATTGCAAAGTTTAAAGTGCAGGTAATCAGCAGGGAAGTTCACTGATTTAGTAAAAATAAATTATAACCCCTCAACGACTACACGCCGAATATCCATTATTTGAGAGACATAATGGATAATGATATAGTCTGATCTTTATAGCGATATAAAGGTTATTATTTAAATATTTAAATAATAACGTTAAATAAAATAATTAAAAAAAAAATTTTAATTATGTAATTTAATTAACATAATGAAGGTAGCGAAATTCCTTGTCGAGTAATTTTCGACGCGCATGAATGGTGAAACGACCTCCCTACTGTCTCCAGAATCACTTCAATGAAGTTGAATTTTCCGTGAAGATGCGGAATAACTGTAGCTAGACGGAAAGACCCTATGCACCTTAACTTTTAGCATATATTGTACAACATTTTTAATTACGTAGGATACTTAAGATGCTTATGATTTTTTAGTTTCGGCTAATTCAAAGGAGGCGCTGGTGAAATATTAAGTCTATTAAAAAAATAGTACTCAAAAATAATAGTGTATGTTAGGTAGTTTGACTGGGGCGGTAACCTTCTAAAGAGTAACGAAGGTGTATAAAGGTAAACTCAAAATAAATTAGTTAGTTATTTGTTGAGTGTAATGGCATAAGTTTGCTTGACTGAGAGACCTACAAGTCGATCAGGGACGAAAGTCGATCATAGTGATCCAATAGTTCTGTGTGGAAAGGCTATTGCTAACGGATAAAAGGTACGCTAGGGATAACAGGCTGATGAACCCTTAGAGTTCATATCTGTGGGTTCGTTTGGCACCTCGATAAACATATAAACCATACGATGTCGAGTATAAATTGGGTGAATTGTCAAGAAACTCTTATAATATGAATAACTTATAAGACAACTTGCAGCGAAGCTTATTGCTACATATTTAATAATGTAATAAGAACGTTCAACGACTAGATCTTGAGGTATGTAACCAATAATAGATCCAAGAGTGCCCAACAATTTTTTAAAGTGATACAATGATATTTAAGAGTGATAAAAGGAGTAACTAATATAGGGGATAAATCAGTGATAAATTGTAAAGCAATATTACAAGATTATAAAAATAAAAAATAAAATGAATATAGAGAGCATATAATATTAAGAGAAACTTTAGGAAAAAAATTGAAGACATAGTCTGAACAGTTATGTAAATAACTGAAGTATACTATAAACAAGTATACGATAACAAAAAAAGGTCGGCTTAACACATCCCGGAGTTGAAAAAGTTTCCAAGGGTATGAGTGTTCATCATTTAAAGTGTTACATGAGCTGGGTTTAAAACGTCGTGAGACAGTTTGGTCCCTATCTACTATAGTATTGAAAAGATTAAAACCCTTACCTTAGTACGAGAGGACTGGGTTGGATAGATCTCTGGTGAATTAATTGTTGTAACAACAGCATGGTTAAGTAGCTACATCTAAATATAAATGATAATTAGTATCATTTTGAGATAACTGCTGAAAAAATATTAAGTAGGAAACTTGTTTTAGATCTTTTCTTATTCAGGTAATAGACTATTACTTAGATAGGCTACGTATAAAATATAATAGTAATCTATTATAAAGAAAAATCTTTCAATTAATTTAATAATTAATTAGATCTTATTATAAGATTAGTAAAGTAGTACTAAAGAAGGATGAAAAAATTTGCTATAATTAAATTCTATACAGAATTGTAACTCATGTATTACTGTAATTTTATATTATCATTTTTGCTTAATAGAACACCTGCAAAATTAAGGAAATATAAAAACATAATATAACTATTAGGAAAAATAAATGGGAAATTATACAATGAACAGTAATACTTCAATTAATTCCGATATAGCCAAGTTGGTAAGGCGATAGACTTTGACTTTATCATACGGGGGTTCGAGTCCTCCTATCGGAAGTACTTTAAAGAGTAAAGTAAATAGTTAAAATTAAAAAAATTAATAAAAGTTGTAATACAGGAATAATTTAATGGTAAAATTAATGTCTCCAAAACATTCTTTGTAGGTTCGAGTCCTACTTCCTGTGATACGGTATATCTAGCTTAAGGAAAAAGCCGCATAGGATCCTGGTGCATTCTCCACAAAGAATGTGGTTGAGGTGATATGTGTATACAGAAGAGTATACTTTGAAATCTAGGGGATCAGGGGCCTAGGATATACCCGTATATATAGTTTAATGTTGTGGAAGAACGGTTAGGAAGTCATTGTGTGAATAGTATTAGCAGCTTTAGGTGCGAGTCCTAATATATACGAGAATAATTTGTAGAAATGCACATAGGAGTGTAATTATAAAAAAAAGAATAAAAAATTTATAAAGATCTTTGTTAATTATAATAATAAGTAGAGAATCCGCGAGTAAATGCGATTAGTAAAAAAAAATGTAATAATAAATGGAGTATATGAAGCAGGAGTGCGATACCCAGAGCCAGTAAATATAAGTTATTTTTGGAATTTTGGATTTTTTTCATTAATTTGTTTAATAGTGCAAATAGTAAGTGGAATCTTATTAGCAATGCATTATTCAGCACATGTTGATTTAGCATTTAATAGTATTGAAAGATTAGTTAGAGAAGTAGATTTTGGATGGTTGTTAAGATATATTCATGCAAATGGAGCTTCTTTTTTCTTTATAGTAATATATGTTCATATGTTAAGAGGATTATATTATGGATCATATCAAAAACCAAATGCAATGTTATGGGTAAGTGGAGTAGTAATATTCTTATTATTAATCATTACAGGATTTTTAGGTTATGTCTTACCATGGGGACAAATGTCTTACTGGGCAGCAACAGTAATTACAAATTTAGTAACAGTGATTCCAGTAGTTGGAGATGAAATTGTAATATGGTTATGGGGTGGATTTACAGTAGATAATCCAACATTAAATAGATTTTTTTCCTTACATTATTTATGTCCATTTATAATTGTAGGTTTAGTAGGATTACATATAATATTTTTAAGAGAAAATGGATCAACAAATCCTTTAGGAATAAAATCAACAGTGGATCAAATACCTTTTACACCCTATTTTACAATAAAAGATTTATTTTCATTTATGATTTTCTTAATAATCTTTTTTGCATTTGTCTTTTTTGCACCAAATTACTTAGGACATCCAGATAATTATTTAATGGCCGATTCTAATGTTACACCAGCACATATTGTACCTGAATGGTATTTATTACCATTTTATGCAATGTTAAGATCAATACCAAGTAAAGTATTAGGAGTATTAGCATTAGTATTAGCAATTGTAGTCTTAGCATTTTTACCATTTTTAACAATAGCTGAAGTAAGAAGTTCTTATTTTAGAAAAATACATAAAAATTTATTTTGGAGTTTCGTAGCATTATGTTTCTTCTTAGGATTTTTAGGGTCACAACCAGCAAGTGCACCTTATTTAACTTGCGGATTATGGAGTACAATAATATATTTTGTATATATTTTAGTATTATTCCCTTATATTTATATAGTAGAAAAAGCAATCATAAAAAGTATATTAAAAACAGGAAAAAAAAATTAAGATGCCTCAATTAGATTTTTTAATCTTTTTCAATGAAATGTTTTATACTTTAGTAGGATTTATTACATTTTATATTATTTTATATAGAACTGTAATTGTAAAATTAGCACATAATTTAAAATTTAGATATAAATTTAGTAATAAAATGAAACAAGCACAAATTAAATTATCACCAAACACTTTTAGTGTAACAAGAGATTCCTTCATGAAATTAGAAGGTATTAACAAATATATAAAATTTATAGAATATAGAGATACAAATTTAATTAATAAAGTATTAATTGAGGTAAAAGATTATTTTATGACAGAAAAAAAAAAATACAAAAAATAAATAATGATCGTAAATTTAATATTAGGTTTTATTATATTAGTATGTTTAATTGCAAAAGAAGAAATTGCAATTAATGAAGAATTAGTAATTTCAATAAGTTTTATTATTACAATAGCAGTAATTAAATCTATGGTAAAAGATAGTGCAAATGAGGCATTTAATAGTAGAGCAGAAGAACAAGAGAATGAAATTTTAACACAAGGAAAAAAAGTAATTCATATATATCAACAAATAATAACATATGCAAATGGATTATTAGAATCTAATAATGTTGGTAATACTTTAGCATATAGTGAAACAGTCAAATTTTCAAATGATTTATTACATAATCAATTATTAAGTAATAAAACAGAACAATTCATTGATAATAAATTAAATGCATATAGTAACTTAATTATAGAGGAATTTATGAAAGTCTCAATAACAAATACAAAAGAAAATTTAAAAATAGTAGCAGATAAAGCAGTAAATTTTAAATATAGCTCAATATGTTAGTTACATTAGAGTTTAAGTATATTCTAGTATTATTTTGCATTAGTTTAGGATTATCTGTAATATTATTCTTATTAGGTTATTTTTTAATGTTTAAAGTAGCTTATGAAGATAAATTAATGGGATATGAATGTGGTTTTGATCCTTTTGGAAATGCAAGAGGAGAATTTGATATTAGATTTTATTTAGTTGCAATTTTATTTTTAATATTTGATTTAGAGATTACATTTTTATTTCCATTTAGCGTCAGCATTATGAGTATGAATTTAATATCTTATAGTGTTATGTTAATATTTTTAATTATATTAACATTAGGTTTTATTTATGAAATAAAGAAAGGAGCTTTAGATTGGAGTTAAAAAAATAAAGAGTTTAAAAATTTAAAGATATTGGTTATAATAAGGTGAAAGGTCCTTGGAGCCTACAAGAATAAGAGGTATTTTTTTTTTAGAGGCTACTAAAAATATGATTGAAAAAAAAAGAAAAAATAATAAGAATAATTTGAAAAAAATAATAATAGTAAGATGACTAAAAAATATAGTAAAAAACAAAGAAGGGAAGTTTTAAAAAAAATAAGAAAAGTCGAATATAATATTTTAGTTATTAAAAAAAAAATTAAAAAATCTAATAACTTTATAATCGCAAAAGAAAATATAATAAAAAAAATATACACATATAAGAAAGAGGATCAAAGTTCTTATTGGTTAGGGTTTTATAATAATGAAATACTATCTGTAGCTTTACAGGTTAAGATTTTAAATGAAAAATTAAAACAGGAATTAGATTCTTTGACTATATTAAATACACAGCTTACTTTTTTTTGTTTTTTTAAATCTTTAAAAAAATTTAATAAAAACGTTGCATTAAATTTAAAAAAACAAGAAGTAAAAAAAAAAAGAAAGGAGCAAAAAAAAAAAATAAAAGTGGAATATACTAAAAATTTGGAAAAAAAAAAATTAAAAAAAGAAGAAAATTTACGAAAAGAAGAAGATAAGCGAAACAAACTTTTAATGAAGCGATGGAACGCGGAAGAATCTAAAAAATTTAAAGCTGTTTCTAGTGCATGGAAAACAAATAAAAAGGATTCAGATAAAATGTTTCTTGAAGATAGAGCATTGAAGGAGGTTTTTGAAGAAATGCTGATTAATGAGTATAAGTTAAAAAAGTAAAAAATAATTCCACAAAGTTAATTTTGAATTCTAAATAAAATAAAAGTAAAGATATAAAAAGGATTTTGCGATATCGTATAATGGTTAATACAGTGCTCTGCAAAAGCATTAATATCAGTTCAATTCTGGTTATCGCGTAACTTTTTCGAATGTCTTTGTAGCTCAGTTGGTAGAGCGTTGGACTGTTAATTCAAATGTCATTGGTTCGATCCCAATCAAAGACGAAAAAGATTTTAAACAACAAAGTAAATAGAGTAAATAATTACTAAAGTAAGCTTAGCTATTAAAAGTAGAAAAAAAAGTAGGATGTAGAGAAAATTAAATATATAAATATTAAAAAAACAAAAAATGAGTTTGATTCTGGCTCCGAATGAATGCTGGTGGTGAGCTTTACACATGCAAGTTGAACGCTATTGAAAAATAGAGTAGCAAAAAGGTGAGTAATACATATGAATTTTAATAATAAACCTGAAAATAAAATAAAAAATACAGGATAAAGCGAAAGCAAAAAGAGGAACTTGAAAAAAAGTAAGACTCGATATTATAAAAGCGTATGGCGAATTAGGTAGTTGGTGGGGTAAAGGCCTACCAAGCCAGGAATTCGTAGGTGGTTCGAGAGAATGATCATCCACATTGGAATTGAAAAAAAGACCAAACTCTTAAGAGGCTGCAGTGAGGAATATTGGACAATGAGCGCAAGCTTGATCCAGCTACACCACGTGAGGGAAGAAGTAAAGCGTAAACCTCTTTTAATAAGGAAGAAAATGACAAAAATTAAAGAATAAGTCCCGGCTAATTTCGTGCCAGCAGCCGCTGTAATACGGAGGGGACAAGCATTATTCGTAAGGATTGGGCGTAAAGGGTGCGTAGGCGGTTTTTAAAAGGTCTTATGTAAAAGCCACTGAAAAAAGAGGAGGAAGCATAATATAAACAAAAAAACTAGAGTAAAGAAGATGTATTTAGAAGGGCTAATTTAGAGGTAAAATTCGTATCATATTAGCCCGACTGACAGTTGGCGAAGGCAAAATACAAGTGATACTGACGCTAAAGCACGAAGGTTTAGGGAGCAAATCGGATTAGAGACCCGAGTAGTCTAAACAGTAAACGATGAGTGTTCAATATTAGAAAATAGTATTTGAGTTAACACGTTAAACACTCCGCCTGAGAAGTACGATCGCAAGATTGAAACTCAAGGGAATTGACGGAACTTTGCGCAAGCAGTGGATTATGTTCATTAATTTGATACAACACGTAAAATCTTACCCCCGTTTGAATGACAAATATAAAGCATAAAAAAAATGCGAAAAATAGAAGCAGAAAAGGTTCTATTAAAATTATTGTTGAACAGGTGTTGCATGGCTGTCGTAAGTTCGTGGTGATAACTGTAACATTAATTTGTGAAACGAACGAAATCCTTAAGTTCAATTACTTAAATAGAGAAATGAGCAGAAGAGTGTGATTATTAATTACATTGGAAGTTAAGGAGGATGTCAAGTCAGTATGGCCCTTATACGGGGGGCTTGAAATGTAATACAATGGTTCAGACAAAAGGAAGCGAAAGTGCAAGCTGGAGCAAAACCTGAAAAGGAATCATAGTTTGGATTTATTTCTGCAACTCGAAATAATGAAAGAGGAATTGCTAGTAATCGTAGATCATAAAGCTTCGGTGAATCGTTGTCAAAGTTAGTACATACCGCCCGTCACACCATGGAAAGTGACCTTTTTTAGATAACTTATAATTTCAATTATTTAAAATTCTAAGGGATACAGCTGTTATAGGACAGCAATTATTATGGCAAATATTGAAAGTAGGTTATCAAACAATGGGGGACTAACTAGGGTAAAGTCGTAACACGGTAGCGCTAGGGGAACCTGGTGCTGGAATAAAATCACAAACGATTTTTGGTGAGGTCGAATAATGGAAGTTCATTGGGCTCATGCCCCGACGGTATAGGTTCGACTCCTATCCTTACCAAGAATCAAAGAAAAAATAAAAATTAGATTTCAATAATGAGTGTATAGCATAATGGTAGTGCATCAGTCTTTTAAGCTGTGTGGTTTGGGTTCGATTCCCAATACACTCAGGGCGTCTTCTTAGTTTAATTTGGTAAAACTGTAGCCTTCTAAGTTATTGATGAAAGTTCGAGTCTTTCAGAAGACATTATGTAAGTTAATTTTAAACATAATGCAGCCTAAATGATAAAAAACGAACAAATAATATAATGTTAAGAACAATTTTAGAAGGAGGATTAAAAAGTTTAATAGTAATTATAGGGTTACTAGTAGCAGTAGCATTTGCAACATTATTTGAAAGAAAGGTAATGGCAGCAATGCAAAAAAGACGAGGACCAAATGTAGTTGGTATTGTCGGATTATTACAACCATTAGCAGATGGTTTAAAATTAGTATTAAAGGAAACAATAATACCAATTGTAGCAGATAAATTAATTTATGCAATAGCACCTATAATTACATTTACAATTAGTATTGTATTATGGAGTGTAATTGCAATAGGTGTAAATAGTGTATTTGCAAGTATAAATAGTGGAGTAATATTTATATTAGCAGTATCATCAATAGGAGTTTATGGAATTATCTTAGCAGGATGGGCAAGTAATTCTAAGTATGCTTTTTTAGGAGGTTTAAGATCAGCAGCTCAAATGGTTTCTTATGAAGTAGCTTTAGGATTAATAATTTTAAGTATAATAACATATTCTGGAACTGTAAATATACAAGAAATTACAGAAAATCAAGATAAAATATGGTTTGTTATACCATTATTTCCAGGATTTCTATTAGCATTTATTAGTGCATTAGCTGAAACAAATAGACCACCTTTTGATTTGCCAGAAGCAGAAGCAGAATTAGTATCAGGATATAATGTTGAATATTCTTCAACAGGATTTGCATTATTCTTTTTAGGAGAATATGCAAATATAATTTTAATGAGTGTATTATTAGCAATTTTTTTTTTAGGGGGAATTGTAAAAAGTAAAATAGTAGGAGCGATAAAAGGAGTTTCAATGTTATTTAGTTTTATTTGGGTAAGAGCAACATTACCTAGATTTAGATATGATCAATTAATGTATTTAGGATGGAAAGTATTATTGCCATTTGCATTATTGATTTATATCGGAGTAATTAGTATAGTAATAAGTATTAAATAAAATGGAAACAGGAATAATATTAATATTATTAGGAATTGTAACCGTATGTACTTTAGTGATTTTAAGAAGTGTAAATCCAATATATTCAATATTAAATTTAATAGTAATTTATGGATGTTATGCTTCAATTTTATTAACAGTAGAGATGGAATTTTTAGCTTGTATATATATTTTAGTAAATGTAGGGGCAATCGCAGTATTATTTTTATTTATTGTAATGATGATTAACATTAATATTGTTGAAATTCAAGAGACCCTGAAAAAATATAATATTTATATGTTTGTAGGCATAATTGGAATTTTAGGAATGATAGGAATAATTTTAACAAATAATGAAATTAAAATTAAAGAAGAAGCAATTAAGGATATAAGTTTATATTTACCTACAGCTGAACTTTCTGAAGACTCTTTAAAAATAACAGTTGATTATATGAATCTTTATGAATTATTTGTGGAAACAACAGATTTAAGAAATATGGGAAGTAATGTTATTTATGGTAGTCAAAGTATTTGGTTTATTATGGCATGTTTAATTTTATTAATTGGTATGGTAGGAGTAATTTATATAACTGAAGATTTAATAATTGAAAAAAGAAATTTAAATGAAAAACGACGACAAGATATTAATTCTCAAGTATTAAGAGATTATAAAGAAACAATAAAAAATTTAAGTATAAAAAAAAAGTATGAAAAATAGTACAAAAAGTTATTAAAGAATTAACAAAAAACAAACAAATATTTTTATATCTTAAAACAATAATACGATTAAAATTTTTAATTAAAAAGCAGCAATTTAATATATATTTTAAATTTATAAGATTATTTTTTGAAACTAATAAATTTAAAATATTTTTAAGTAGTTATTTTGCGGTAACTGCTATAAGAGCAAGTTTATTTTGGAAATATCAAGCAGATTTAGTATTTTCTGAAATAAAAACTTTAGGAAATTTTTATTATTCTAAAAATGTAACTACACACCTATAGGTGAATTTTATAAAACATTTAGCCCCAAAGGTAAAATGATGTATTTTGAAATTCAAGAAGCAAGTGAACTTTTAAGCTATAAAGAATCTTGCGATTACTTTAATGATATGTTAGTTAGAGTTTTGGATAAAAAATTTGAATTTATGCATTATAAGGTTAATCGGTATTTTTATCCAGAAGTTAAAACAGAAGCAGAAGGTAACATGCGTTTAAAATTAGATAATATATCTTTAGAAGGTCCATCAGCAAAATGGGCTTTAGAAGGTTTTGATAGATGTCATAAAGAATTTTCAGAAAAGTTAAAGCAATTAAAAGAAAACTTCCCGGATAAAGCGTGTTAATGTGTAGTAATCTATGTTTCGTTGAATTTGATAAAATAGTATCTAGTTTTAAAAAATTTAAAGAATCTAAAATAAATGTTATCGAAATTCATCCAAAAAGAGGTGGTAAAATTACAGAAATAGAATAAAATGAAAACCCCGCAACAACAAATTTTAATTGGATTATTATTAGGATTACAAATAAAATTTAGTAATTCGAAGGGAAAAAATTGTAGTATAAATTATAAAACAGCTATTACTAATAAAAAGAGAGCTTTTATATATTATAATCTTTTTAAAAATTTAAATAGTAGTTCCTTAAAAAAATCACAAATAAAGTTAACAAAAAAGCATATAAGCTTTAATTTGAGAGCCAACGAATTATTTATTAAAATGAAAAAAGACTTTTATACGTGTGATAATCAATTACAAATTACAAATGTTATTGATAATTATATGTCTAAATATTTAATTGCAAGTTTGTTTATAGAAGTAGGCTTTTATAGAAGATCTGAGGATTATTCTGAAACAATAATGTATTTTGATTTTAAAACACATTATACTGCAGACAATATAATACAATTAAAAGAAAGTATGGAAAGAGTTTGTGGTTTAAAAAGTCATATTAGCTTCTATGAAGAAAAAGAAGGCTTAATTGTTAACCTAGATTTAAAAGAAAAGGAATCTTTTGAAATAATACAAAGAGCAGTTATTGCTTTAAAAGAAGTATTTGCTTGTAATATATTAGATGAAATAGAAGAAGAAGAATAAAATGAAGAATTTGCAGCAACAAGTTATAATCGGATTATTATTAGGAAGTTTGCATTTAAAAAAAGTAGTACCTCCAAGACTAAATAGTTATGCAGAGTATTTAACAAAGTTAGATAATAAATTATTTTGCGAAGCTATTTATGATGATTTAAAAGAATTATGTATTGAATCTAAAGGTTTACAAATAAAAACTAGATCTGATAGAAAGCCTCAGATTAAGTTAGTTACAAAAAGTATTAAAGAACTTACCGAATTGAGAAAAGAATTTTATAATGAAAAAGGAAAAAAGATTATACCAAAGACAATTGATATGTATATGTCAGAAGAAGTATTAACTATGTTTTATTTGGATGTTGGATCTATAATAATAAATCAATATTTTATTGATGTTACAAAATATACATATGAAGATTGTATGTATTTAGCGCAAGTTATATTACAAAGAGTAAATATTAGAGTATCAGTAATACAAAAAGAGAATTCAAAACTGTATTTACAAATAAGTGATACAGAAAAAATGACCGCTTTATTATTAAAAATAATGCAAGGAAAGTATTTAAGTTATAAATATAAAATACTAATTTGAGAACTAAAAAAAAAATAAACAAATAAGGATTGTAGCATAATTGGTTAATGTATTAGTTTTGGGAACTAAAGACTGTAAGTTCGACTCTTACCAATCGGAATTATAAATGCTTATATACGAAAAATACTATGATAAATAGGTTTTAAATAAAAAAAAAGTTAAAAAAGTAATTGAAACACAAATCTTGATATAACTTTTTAAAATCAAGGATTTAAAATAAAGAGTAAAAAATAAAAGTAAATTAAAATAAAAAAAACATGAAAAGTATAGTTAAAATAGAACAATTAGAATTAGCAGGAGCAGTAGTAGAATTAGGAAAAAAAGTAGGAGCAGGATTAGCAGCAATTGGATTAACAGGAGCAGGAGCAGGAGTAGGAATTGTATTTGCAGCATTTATTTTAGCAGTAAGTATGAACCCAAATTTAAGAGGAGAATTATTTAAATTAGCAATGTTAGGATTCGCATTATCAGAGGCAGTAGGATTATTAGCATTAATGATGTCTTTTTTAATCTTATATTCATAAGATTAAAAAAAAAAGTTAACTAGTTAATAATACAACTGGTACTACTTTGCGCAATGCAATTATTCTATTACAACTTAAAATACCATCATGTTTTAAAATTTAATTAATAATAAAAATAAGTGGCAGTGACAATACTGCAGTATCAGAAATTTTTAGGTAATATATGTGATTATAAATAAGTAATAAATTATATTTAGAGGATATTATTAAAAAAGGTATCCACCGTTAAGTAAATTATTATGTTTACATAATTAAAAAAAAAGGAATGTAAAAGCCTGTAGTTTAATTGGTCAGAACACTTCACTCATAATGAGGGAAATATCGGTTCAAGTCCGGTCGGGAGCACATAAAAAATCTAAAAAGAGGAATCACAAAAAGGTATAAATATAAAATGAATAAAAAAATGAATAAAATAATAGTAAATAAAAAGAAAGAAAAAGGAGAAAATAATAGTAAAAATAAAAGATGAAAGAGTATACAAATGATTTAAAAATAAAAATAAATTTAGGCGAAAACTTGAGAGGAAGTATTCCCGGAATAATAAGCAGAGTAATATATAAAACACACTATTTAGAATTACAAATACAAAAGGAATTTATAATGGAAGTATTACAATTTTTGAAGGAAGCAACAAAATTTCAATGTAAAATGTTATTAGATATAGTATGTGTAGATTGTTTAAATATAGAAGAAATAAAATTAGGGAGATTCAAAATGATATATGTATTAAATAGTATATATAATAATACAAGAATTCATATTAGTACCTTTGTAGAAAACAATGGAATAATAAAAACAATAAGTAGATTATATGAATCAAGTGTATGGTTAGAAAGAGAAATTTGGGATATGTTTGGGATTTATTTTGAGAAACACCCAGATTTGAGAAGAATATTAACAGATTATGGTTTTGTAGGATATCCATTAAAAAAAGATTTTCCTATGACAGGGTATTTAGAAGTATATTATGATGTAAATGATAAAAAAATAATATATAAAACAATAGAGTTAATGCAAGAATTTAGAAATTATAACTTTGGATCAGTATGGGGGGATTATGAAAAAAAAGTATATATGGAGACTACAAATAAATAAAAATGATTAATATTAGCAAAATATTTGAAGAAGTAAAAGTAATGAAAAATTTTACATTAAATTTTGGAACTCAACATCCAGCAGCTCATGGAGTGTTAAGGTTAATTGTAGAATTAGAAAGTGAGAATGTAATAAGAGTAGAACCACATATAGGATTATTACATAGAGGAACAGAAAAATTAATAGAAGGAAAAACATATACACAAGCTTTACCTTATTTTGATAGATTAGATTATGTTTCTATGAATGTACAAGAGCATGCTTACTCATTAGCAGTTGAAAGATTATATTTAGATAGTTTAGGAATAGAATTAGAAGTCCCACAAAGAGCAAAAGTAATTAGAATATTGTTTAGTGAAATTACCAGAGTATTAAATCATATTATGGCAACAACAACACATGCAATGGACGTAGGAGCTTTAACACCGTTTTTATGGGCATTTGAAGAAAGAGAAAAATTAATGGAATTTTATGAAAGAGTTTCAGGAGCTAGAATGCATGCAGCATATATTAGACCTGGAGGTGTAGCTTTTGATTTACCTATGAATATTAGTGAGGATATTTATAAGTTTGTTGTACAATATAGAAAACGATTAGAAGAAATTGAAGATATGTTAGTTAACAATAGAATATGGAAACAAAGATTAGTAGATATCGGAATTGTGAGCGCCACAGAAGTATTAAATTATGGATTTACAGGCCCATTATTAAGAGGGGCAGGTATATTATATGATATTAGAAAAAATTTTCCTTATGATGATTATGATAAATATGATTTTAAAATTATTATAGGAGAGGAAAATAATTCCTATACAAGATTTATTATCAGAATGAAAGAAATGTATCAAAGTTTATCAATAATAGAACAAGCCTTAAATAATTTACGACCTGGATTAATCAAATTAGAAGGTGTAAATATTACAGCACCTGATAGAGCATTTATAAAAAAAGATATGGAATCTTGTATTAATCATTTTAAATTTTTTTCCGAAGGGTTTGTAATCCCTGCAAATGAAAATTATACTATAATAGAGGCACCAAAGGGGGAATTTGGTATTTACCTAAATTCCAACGACAGCGCAAAACCTTATAGATGTCGAATTAAAGCACCAGGCTTTTTACATTTACAAGGATTAAATATGATGTCTAAAGATCATCTATTAGCTGACGTAGTAACATTGATAGGAACACAAGATATAGTATTTGGAGAGGTAGATAGATAAATATGAAAAATATGAAAAAACCTAATATAGTATTAACCTCAGTAATAAATCCAGTAGATCTTGTCTTTTACAGTATGGTTGTTTGGGGAGTTATGCTTGTCTATAAACAATTTGTAACAGATCATGATTTTAATGACCTTATATTGAGAGGAACACAAATTATAGTAGAAGATTTAGTAGGACTAGAATCAGGAATTAAAAGTCAAAACGAAGTTTTAATTTCAGTATTAGACTTAATGAAGCAACATAATTTAAATTTAGGAGATCAACTTACTTTTTTACAAGAAATTAAAATTAATATTAAAGAATATAGAGAGACTCAAGTATATTTTGAGATTGATGCACAAAAATTGCAACAAATCGAGAATGAATTAGAGCTTATAATTAAAAATAAAGTAGAAGCACTAAAAGAATTCGAAAGGATCGTTAGAGAAAAAAAATAAGAAAATAAAAGGAAAAAATATGAATTCATTATTTGAACAATTTGAAATAGATGTATATTACATAATTATGACAAAATTTTTTGATGTATCAATAACAACAATAACAATATATTTAACAAGTATGATGGTTATTGTAATAGGGATGTATAAAGTAAGTTTATACAAAGCAACCTTAATTGGAGGAAATAACTGGCAAAGCATAGGAGAAATGATCTATGAGTTTATAGTAGATTTAATAATAGAACAAGTAGGAAAACCAGGAATAATGTTTTTTCCTTTTATAATGTCATTATTTTTATTTGTATTAACATTAAATGTAATGGGATTATTGCCATTAAGTTTCACAATCACAGGACAATTATTAATAACATTTTCATTATCAATAACAATTATGATTGGTATTACAATCTGGGGGTTTAGAATCCATGGAATGAAATTTTTAAAAATGTTTGTACCTTCAGGAATAGAAGCATGGTTACTACCATTATTAGTATTTATTGAAATAATGTCTTATGTTTTAAGACCTATTAGTTTAGCAGTACGATTATTTGCAAATATGTTAGCAGGACATTTATTAATCCATATTATAGGTGTAGCAGCAATCTATTTAATGAAATTTTATTTTATAGGAGTATTACCATGGATTTGTGTAATAGCATTTATGTTTTTAGAATTAGGAATAGCATTTTTACAAGCATATGTATTTGTGTTATTAACTTTAATTTATATAGCAAATATTATTAATTTACATTAAATTAATAATATTTTTTAGGTAGAATGGCTGAGTGGTTAAAGCGGAAGACTGTAAATCTTTTGTCCCTAGGACGCATAGGTTCGAATCCTATTTCTATCAGTAATTTATAATATTGGGAGGGTGGTTTATATCTTGAGTATAGACAATCATAATTATTAGATATTTTAAGGTGGGGTAAAATATTTTAAAACTAAGACAAAAAATAAAAAAGCAGAAAATGAATTATATAAGTAAAAAGCAAGAAACAAAAAAAGAATTAGTAAAGAGTAAAGCAGTCTTAGTAAGATTAAAATTAATAATAGGAGCAGGAGGAGCATCCATGACTCCACCATTAGGTCCAATTTTAGGACAGTATGGGATAAACATAATGGAATTTTGTAATGAATTTAACAATGAAACAAAAGAATTATTTGAAGCAGGTGTTGCATTAAGAGTAATTTTATGGATAAATGTAATGAAAGCTTTTTATTTTGAAATTCAAATGCCTAAAATAAGTATAATATTAAAAGAATATTATAAAAAAGAATTTGAAGAAGCAAAAGGAGGAAAAGTGTATATAGAAAAAGAAAGATTATTAAAAGATTGTTTTAAAATAGCAATTTTAAGTAGTACTTATAATAGAGAGGAAAAAAAATGGGAAACAATAGAAGAGGAATATTTAAAAATGAAAGTTTTAGAAATTTTAGGAACTTGTAGATCATGTAAAATATATATAAAAGAATAATGAACGTAATTATAAATAAAAAAGTATATAAATATAATAAAAAAAAAAAAAAAATAGTTGATATTTTTAAAGAACCACAAAATGGTACTTTTATAATTTTAAGTCAATTAGTAGGTATAACTGGAGCAAAATTTGATAAATTAAAAAAATATGGAAAAGAAAATAATTTAAAAATAGAATATTTGAATTATAAAAAAATGAAAAATATATTTGTAGAAGGACAAGACTTAGTAAATAGAATGAATAATGAAATGTTAATTATAAAAGGAACAAAATATACTAAAGAATTAGGGGGGTTTTTAAAGTATTTAACACAAGAAGATTTAGAAGAAAAAGTAATAATTTTAACAGTATTATTAGAAAACCATAAAGGATATAAAGAATTTAGTTTAGAAGAATTAAAGAAAAAGAATTTAACAGTAGCAAATAAAGAGGAAGCATTACAAAATTTTTATAAACTTTTAAAAATAAAAGTAATGAGTATACAAATGAAGTTAATAAAAGTAATAAATGGTAACAATAAATCAAATAAAGAATAAAGAAGTAAGAAAAGAAAAAAAAACAATAAGTACCTTATTAAAAGGATATCCTCAAAAAAAAGGATTTTGTGTTAGAGTATATGAAACTAAACCAAAAAAGCCAAATTCTGCAATTAGAAAAGTAGCAAAAGTAACTATAAAAATAAAGAATAAAAAAAGAAATGTAATTGCATATATTCCAGGATTTGGACCACATAACTTACAACAATTATCAACAGTATTAATTAGAGGAGGTAGAGTACCAGATTTACCAGGAGTAAAATATCATATTATTAGAAAACATTATGATTTTCAAATTAATGAAAGATTTGCAAGAAAAAATCGAAGATCAAAATTTTCAGTAAAAAAAGAGAATTTAAAAAAGGGAAAAGCAGTAAAAATAGGATAAATGGTGATTACAATAAAAAAACCATTTGAAAGAAGATTAATAAATGCATTTATGAAAAAAGGGAACTATGTAAAAGCCGAAAAAATTTATTTTACAGTATTGAATCGATTAACAAGTTTAGGAATAGGAAATCCATATAAGTTTTTAAGAGAAACTTTAGTAAAAATGACTCCAATAATGGGAGTTACAAAAAAAAAAAGAGGAGCAAAAGAATTAATATATCCTAAATATTTAGAGCCAAGAATTGGGGAAAAATTTGCTATTCAATGGTTATTAAAAAAAATAGAAAAACAAAAAGGTGCCGAATTAATTAATGAAATTGTAGATGAATTTATAAAAGCATCAAAAAATCAAGGAGAAGTTATGAAAGAAAAATGGGCATTATATAAAGAAGTAAGATATGCTGTAAGTTTACATAAATATCGAAGAAAAAGATTTACATTTGTCGAAAAAAAATTAAGATCAACTCAAAGAAGAAAATGGTATTAAATTGGAGAGGATTAAAAAGTAGATTATATAGTGGAAAAAGAAGAATAGATGGTAGAAATAAAGGTTTAATTGCAGTCAGATCTAGAGGAGGAGCTTTAAAAAGAAAATATAGATATATTGAACATTATAAGCAAAAATGGATGGATAAATGGTTATTTGTGATGAGAATTGAATATGATCCAAATAGAAGTGCACATATAGCATTATGTAGTATTTTAAAAGAAGGAATTTATTTTTATGTAATTAGTGTAGCAAAAATGGAAGTAGGATCTTTAATAATAACTAGTAATATTAAAACAGGAATTATGCAAATAGGTCATACAACAAAAATAAAAAATATTCCAGAGGGTGTTTTAATAAATAATGTAGAATTATTAGAAAATAGTGGTAGTAAAATAAGTAGAGCTGCAGGTACAAGTTCTATAATAGTTAAACAATATAATAATAAATATAGTTTAGTAAAATTAAGTTCAAAAGAATGTAGATTAATATCTAAAGAATGTTATGCAACATTAGGAACTGTATCCAATATAGAAAATAAAATAAAAAGAAGATTAAAAGCAAGTTCAAGTAGAAAAAGAGGAATTCGACCTGTAGTTAGAGGATTAGCAATGAATCCTGTAGATCATCCTCATGGAGGAAGAACAAAAGGAGGTATGCATTGGAGAAGTTTTTCAGGAAAATTAGCATATAATGTAAGTAGTAGAAAAAAAAATAAAATGTCAACAAAATATATAATAATAGGGCATAGAAAACAAAGATTAATAGATAAAAAAAAAAATAATGGTTAGATCACGATGGAAAGGTATCTATGTAGCAAAAGAGTTACAAACTTATGATATAATCGAGAATCCAACTATAGTAACAAAAGAGAGAAGTTCTGTAATCATACCTTATTATTTAAATAAAACAATATATGTATATAATGGGAAAAAGTATATAGGAGTGAAAATAACAGAGAAAGGTTTTGGGAGAAAATTAGGAGAGTATTCATTAACTAAAAAGGTAGAAAAATTTAAAGCATCTGGAAAATCAAAAAAAAAGTAATGGGTCATATAGTAAATCCAAATATTTATAGATTAGGAAAAATGGTACCTTGGGTATCTTCAGGATTTAAAAGAAAGAAAAATGAAAGAAGTAAAATAGCTAATGAAGATTTTTTAATATATAATTTTACAAGAAATTTTTTTTATAAGAAGGTATATAAAAAAGTGATTGGAAAAATAAAAAAAATAAAGTTAAAAGTAAGACAACGAAAACAAGCAAGAAAATCAAAGAGGAAACGAAAATTTGGAAAAACAGCCTTATTAAATCATTGGATTATTAAGTATAGTCATTTAACAATTACAAGATTTAATAAAACATTTCAATTAAATTTATTTTTTTTTGATAGAGAATTACAAAAAAAATATCGATTAAGATTTAAAAGAAGTAAAAGTAAAATTATAAAAAAACATTTAAGATTTGAAGCAAAAAAATTAAAAATTATAAAAAAAAGACTAGAAAGTAAATTACAAAAAAAAAAAAGAAAGTTACAAAAAGTATTAACAACAAAAGTCCATTTTAATGGTATAGCAACATTATTAAAAAAAAAAAATAAACCAAACTTAGTAAAATTAAGTCAAGAAATGGCATATGATATTAAAAATATAATAAAAAATACCAAAAAAGAAAAAATAAATTATAGTTTAGCACGGGATTTAAGAAAAAAAGGTGATAATAGAGAAAAAATATATATTTATAAAGATAATACTTTTGAACAAAATAAAATAAGAGTGCGATTACAAAATGAGAATGCATTACTTACAATTAATGAAAAGTACAAAAATTTATATTTTAATAAAATAATTGATAAATTATATTATAGATCTTGGTTAAAAAAATATACTCCAGATATTTTTTTACCAAAAGAAAAATTTTATGTTGATTCTTATTATTTTAAAAACCAAGCTAAAAATGCAAATAGATATTTATATTATAAAACAGTCGCGACATACAAAACTAGTGGTGTATTACAATTTTTAGCATATAATAAAAAAAAAAGATATATTGATGGTATAAGAAAACAAATATCTAAAAGTATGAATATAAATTCAAATATCAAACAAAATAATTCAAGTAAGGGAAGAATTATGGAACAAGTAATAAAAAGATATGAGCGACAAGTCGATGTTTTTAAATATAAATTAGCAGCTAGAAAATTACAAAAACGAACTGTAGTAGCAAAATTAAAAAAAAAAGAACTTTGGAAAAAACATTATTTAAGAATTAAAGGTTTAATTAGATATAGAAGACGAAAAAGATTTAAAAGAAGAAAAGCAATAAATTTTGCAAAAAGAATAATGAGAAAAAATAAAAGAATATGAAAAAAATAATAAGAAAAAATATATATATAGAAAAACAAAAGGGAAAAATAAAATTAGCAGTAAAGAATAAAAATTATAGAATTAAACATAGAAGAAAAAAAATAAAAAATAAGATTTTTTTAAAGAGTTTAAGAAGACCACGACCAAAGTTTAAATTTTTATGTTATAATAATAAATTTAGATATCGAGCATATATTGCTTCATTTAAAAATTGTTATTTGAAACAAAAATATAAACGAGGAGTTGTTAGTCCAAAATATCAAATTAAGAATTATTTAGAAAAAGTAAGTAAATTAAATAGAAGTTTATTTAAAAGTAGAGATAAAAGATTTAGTAAATTACAAGGTAGACGATATAAAAAATTTTATTATAGAAAAGGGGGTTTACATTTTTTAAGACGAAGAAGAAAAGTTTTTAAATTTAATATGCGAATTTTATTATTTAAGCGAATAAAAAAAAAAAAAAATTTAAAAGTGAGTAAAAAAAAAAAATTAATAAACAAAAAAAAAATTAATAAACAAAAAAAAAAATTAATAAAAATGTTTAGTAATTTAGTTAGTAGAAATTGTACTGTGAATGTGGATACAAAGTTATTGACTTATTCTAGTTTAAAAACAAGAAGATATTTAAAAAAAAAAAGAAAAAAACTATTAGTTTTTAAGATTATACAAAAAATATTAAAATATATTAATGTAATAAAAATAGGAGCAAAAAAAAAATTAAAAAAAAGATATCAAAACAAAATAATAAAATCAATCTTAACTTTAGGGTTTGTACCTAATTCTATATTTATAATGCTTCCAAAATTTTTAGTTGGAGTTACAGGAAAAAAAAAAATAAGAAATTTTGTCTTACAAAATAAAAAATACAAAATAAATCCAAAACGAATTTGGAATTTAGTTTATCAATGCATATTACAACATTTTTTAAAGACACCTAATATTTCTAGTAATTTAACAAAGCATTATAAATTAAAAATTAAAGAATTACAAGCTCAAGATTTAATTATTGGAGTTCAAAGACAAGCGAATACTTTAAATTTAATTAATTTAATTATAGCTAAAAAAAGAAAAAAAATTCAGACATTTGTACGAGCACAAATTCTTCAAATACAAAATTTTATATTAAATGAAAATTTTGTCGTGACCAAGGATAATTTTCATTTAGAACATAATAGTGATATGGGCTATATTTCTATATTACAAGCGAATGATTCTTTAAAAAATAAGGTTTTACCTTTAATTACTAAATTTAAGGCTTCATTTAAAGAAACTAAAAAAGAAAAGCTTTTAAATAAATATTTATTTAAAAATAGAATATTAAAAAAAAGGAAACAAGATAAAAAAGCTAGTAGAACTATAATTAATAAATTACCTAAGAAAAAAAAAAAAAAGGAACAAAAAATTGACGTTAAGGTAACTAGTACAAAAGTTGGAAAAAAAAAAATTAACAAACGAAGTCTACATAAAAAACAAAAAGTAAGTTCTTTATTTATTGTAAATATTTGGAAAGGTAAATTATTAAAAAAAATAAGAAAGACTTTAAAATTTTTATATAAGAACAAAAAAAGAGTATTTATTTTAAAAAGCAAACAAATAAAAAAAAATGTACAAAAAAATAAAAAAATTAAAAAAAATTTTAAGAAAAAGGGGGTTAAATTTTCTAAAAAAAAAAATGTTTGGTTATCAAAAAAAAACGCATTTAAAAAAAATAGAATAGGAAATAAACCAAGAAAGAAGAAAAAGGGAAGACGAAAACGAGGAAGAAAAAATATAGAAAAAAGAAGAAGACTTCAAAAAATTGCATATTTTATCAGACCTAGAATTTTAACACAAGCAGGTTATCACGCATATGCTAAACATAGTAACTCAAGAGGGTTATTAAAACAATTTTTAAATAAAAAAATAAAAAAAGTTACAAAATTAAAAAAAAAAAGTTATACAAAAGAAAAAAAAAAAAGATTATTAATT